>JAKCPI010007287.1:0-42112 GCA_023213315.1 Euborellia annulipes | reverse complement strand
TGATAGCGTAGTTGGGTGTATTAATGGGAAGCGCAAAGACTTTTTTAATAAATGCCCTTAACAATCGTTCCACTTCTTCGCTTCTCTGAAAGCCCCAAACCTGTCCGCCATAGCACATTATGGAAGCCACCACCGCCCAAAAGATGGTAAATTTACTGTTCATCGGTACTTGACTACTTGACATTAAAGCATTGAGCCCTATATGAAGTGCCGCCTTTGCATTTACTAATTTTTCCTTAAGATGTTGTGAGAAGTTAACATTTGTAGTAAGAAGGACGCCCAGATATTTATATGTTTTTACTATTTCTATTTCAGTGTCATTGTACATCCATTTTTCTTGGTTCTTCAATTTTCCTCCTTTTCTAAAAACCATTATTTTAGATTTATCTAAATTCACTCTTAAATTCCATAGGCAGCAATATGTATGCAAGTTATTAATCATCCTCTGCAGGCCCTCTCTAGTTTCGCTCATAAGGACTATATCATCGGCATACAATAGAATCCTGATATTATAATCTTCAATCCAAATTCCGTCTTCCAGTACCTCATGCATATCGTCGATAAACAGTGCAAAGAGAATTGGGCTGAGTAAACAGCCCTGGCGAACCCCCAGTTTGGTCTCGAAAAAAGGGCTAAGTCCTCCATTCCACCACACAGTTGAAGAGGTACCTGTGTTTAAACTCTTCAAGCACTGTAGCATTCTTGCAGAGATCCCCTTACATGATAACTTGTAAGCCAAAGCATCACGGGGAACAGAATCAAAAGCCGCTGAGAAGTCGACAAAAAAGCAAAAGAGTTTATTCTTTTCTTGTAGTTTCAGATTGACTATACTAGTTAAATTGAAGATATTATCTATCGTGCTATAACCTCTTCTGAAACCGGCCTGGAATTCATTCAGTAAGTCATATGCTTCCACCCAGTTATTAAGTCTTGCGAGTAACATTCCTGTGAAGATCTTACACATTGTATCTATGAAGGAGATTCCTCTATAATTATGGACCATACCTGAGTCCCCTTTTTTATATAATGGCCATATTATGGATTTTTTAAACGAAGCAGGTACATTTCCTGTATGATAAATTTTATTATAGATTCTCAACAAGGCCTGAAGCAGCTCTGTAGGAGCCTCTTTGTAGAACTCATATGGGATCCGGTCTAATCCAGGTGCTTTATTTTTGTTAGCTTTATTCAGAACTTGCCTCAATTCCACTAGTGTGAACTCAGCATCCAGGTAAGGATCGGTTAAAAAGGGTTCTGCGTACATTATGGCATTCGATATTCGGGGTTGATTTAACATCTCTTTGAAGTAATTGTGCCAGGTTTCCATATCTATTGATCCATTCAATGACCTGGTTTTTGCCCTCAGGGTGCCAACTGCTTCCCAGAATTGTTTGCTGCTTCTGACCTCCATAAGGTCCTTAATGATGCTCTCGTAGAAATTCTTTCTTTTATCTTCACATAACTTCTTATATGTTTTTCTTGCCTCCAGATAAAGAAGTCTTTCCGCTTCTTCTGAGGTTCCTCTGAAACGTTTCAGACAGTGAAATGTTTTTTTTCTCTGTTTGAGGCATTCTCCATCAAACCATTTTTGTTTAGGGAAGAAGTCTGGCTTACATCTGCCAGTGTTGTTTAATTTGGTTTCTGCGGCTCTTCTTATGCAATCCTTTATTTCATAAATTTCTTCTTCTAAGCATTTGGGACTTTCCTTATTATTAAATCTCTTAAGCTCCTCCCTAATTCTGCCTTGATACATCTTCTCAACTTTCCCGGTCCACAAGAGTTTCGGTAGCAGTCTGTTTGCTTGTATTTCTTCTTTAACATGATCTTCGGGAATTTCCAGTGATAAAATAATGGGTTGATGGTCCGAAAATATTTGAGAGTCAACCTTGAATTTCATTACCCATTCTTGCTTTTGCAAAGAAATCATTGCCAAGTCGTTCACAGATTGCCCCATACCTCCTATGAATGTAAGGTCACCACCACCATCCCCTAGAGTCCGTCCATTTAATATTACCAAACCATTATCATTGCATAGCTCCAACAGTTTTTTGCCTCTCACGTTAACAGTTTTGTCTTTTGATGTTCTATCTTGGAATAGTCCTTTGGCATAAACGATTTCATTATCTAAACTTTGTTCTTCGCCTATCCTAGCGTTGGTGTCTCCCATAATCAAGAAATCTTCGTCTTGGTTATTTATGACAAAGTTATAGAGTTTCAAGTAATCTTCATCCCAATGGTTGCAATTCAGATAGATTGGAATTAAAAATAAGGGCTTCTCTTCTTTACTATTTATCCTTACAGCAAGAATATCCTCTTCAACAAATGCAATTCTATTATGCTGGAAGATTAATTTATTTATACCCAAAAGTATCCCTCCACTAGCTCTTCCAAAATTTGATGTTCTTCTAGCTGGGATCCACTTTAGTGTGAAGTTGTTTAGGTGTATTTGAAAAGACTCTTGTTCCTCCAGGGTGGCGAAAGTTTCTGAGAGACATATGACTTCATATTGATTGATGTATTTAATAAACAGTGGGTTTTTTACTTTGCTCTTTAATCCGGAGATGTTGTAGGCCAAAATTTTAAGAAGGATCCTATCAGTGTTTTTGTTTTGGAGTGATGCTATTTCTTTTTTATGTTTGCCCCAGTACTTCTCATGTTTTTTTGAACCTTCGCTAAACGGTTCTCCCCTTCTTCCCCAGTCAACTCATAATACTCGTCATCAATCAATAGTCCATCATAAAGTACTTTAACCTTCTTTCCCTCATTCTTAAGCTCTCTGGCCCATTTGAAAAGTTCTCTTCTGATTTTACGAATATCCTCTGGGTAATCATTATCGATAAAGATATTGGTGTCTTTGAGTTGTTTCTTTCTATCTGTTACTTCCCATTTGTCCGAGAGCTGATCAAAGTTAACCTTTATAGGCCTCTGCTGGTTCTCTGTTCGCTTTCTACCAACTCTAAAGGCACCCTTTATTTTCGGATTCACATTAAGCTTGTCCTTGACAATTTGCTCCACTTTCATCCTTATACATTCTGGTGTTTCATTATTGTCCTCTTTTATTCCTCTCACTATTATATTCTTCTCACGGTCCCTCCTTTCCAACCATCTCCATCTGTTATTTTGTTCATAAATCTTATCTTCTAAAGATGAAATTTTAATTTTCAAATCGGCAACCTCAGCCTGACTCTTCTCCCTCTCAGATCTCTCAAATCTCAATTCTTCTCTCAGTCCCTTGATATCATCCCTAATTTCTGTCTTTATCGACCTAAGCTCCATTAAAACATCTTTCATCAGCCTTTCGATATTTGAGATTCCTTTCTCTTCCATTTTGGGCTCTTCAATCTCCAACAGCTGATCCCTAGCATCATCTCCGCTGTCGTTCCTGTTCCTCTTTTCGGGCGGATTCTCCTTCTCGGGTGGCGATCTAACAACTGGACCTCCCCTTCTAAAAACTGACTCCTTCCCCTTGTTAAAATATTCATCGAGAGTATTTATTTTAGCTAGTTTCTCTCCCGAGGGAAGTACAGATCTGCCTCCTGGGACGGTAGCATCACCATGTCGCCCCTCCACAACCCCGATCGCCATATCATCAGAGCCACCTGCTTCATTAGCTTTCTTCATTCTGATATACAGCTATAAATGTTTAAGAGCGTCAGGTCAGGTGGATAATGAGTCAAAATAATTATTTATTAGTACCTCAAATATAAATTTTTCTTTTTCTTTTTCCTTTTAATTTTTCCCCCTCCTTCGTTATTAATATATTAAATAATAGGTATTTTTTTTTTTTTTTTAATTTTTATTATTGAGGGAAAAAGTGGGTGGGCATAGCCTTCAGCATTTACGGGGGCGATCGTAATGCGCTTTTGGAGGAGAGGAAGGGAGGCCCCAGATTAAAGGACCTGGTCAGAAGGAGTTTTTTTTTTTTTTTTTTTTGTTCTAATAGTGAATAACAGTTATATTATATACAAAACATTAATTAAAATTGGCAAATTTTATCAGTATTTAAATTATCCATAATCAATATTCAAACAAGAGTTTATTAGTGTATTTAAAAAGTGAACCGAAATAACTATTATACTTAGAATATATAATCTGATAAACAGTTCATCAAATATTTAAAAGAGAAAAAAAAATTATTTGTAAAAGGGCAAATTGTGGAGACCCCTGAAGGTATATGTGAAAAGCACTCACGTAATTTTGAAGGGCGTCACAGTACGGTCAGCTCAGTACCAAAATCAATGCGAGAGCATCAAAATAAACCACCACAAATTGAGACGAATGAGGAGCGACAAAAAAACACAACCTTCCAATTCCAATCCAATTCTCTAATCTCTATATATATATATATATATATGTTCTTGAAGGTTTCCGCGACCGGATGTATGCGAAGACAAGTTTTCTCGGGTTAAGTCGCGTGGGGTGCTGAGATTTACTCGACGTTTCGGCTCTCCTTTTGGAGCCATTTTCAAGAGAGAAGGAAGTTAGGAGGTAATGGTGGAGGGGGGTTGTTTACCCCAAAACCACGCCCACATGCCCGGCAACAGGTATAAAAGGACCTGCACCTCCGACTCGCAGTCAGTTACTCTCGGCCTGGGGAGTAGGCAGGTTGAGACCCCGGGAACCAAGAGCTAACACCCCGACTTGGGGAGTAGGCAGATTGAGGCCCCAAAGTCAACCCAAACCAAACACAAACCCGATTACACAGAACCAACCACTGTCCATTCCTCAGAGACAAACCCAGACCTCTGAGGCATCCACCAAACACACCACCAACACACCGACTTGGGGAGTAGGCAGATTGAGGCCCCGTAGTCAACCTAAACCGAACACAATTACACACACCCAACCTTCCTCCAGTTCTCAGAGACCAATCCACGCCTCTGAGTCATCCACCAAATTGACCTGGGGACCAGGAAGACTGCGACCCCGTAAACAACCCCCCTCCACCATTACCTCCTAACTTCCTTCTCTCTTGAAAATGGCTCCAAAAGGAGAGCCGAAACGTCGAGTAAATCTCAGCACCCCACTCGACTTAACCCGAGAAAACTTGTCTTCGCATATATATATATATATATATATATATATATTTACACGAAATACATAATTTTAAATTTAGCGGCTAAAATTTGGTTTGAATTTTGCGCAAATTCCCTGCGTTCTGATTGTGCCACCCTAATGGCGGACAAAAACCAGAAATTAACATTGAGTACGCTCTCTGTTTATATATATACTCTGTGGTCAGAATCCAAAAAAGCTGGCCAAAATTCGAAATCTTAATAAATCGATCTGAAATTTGTTACTGGGGGGTTTTTGGGGTCGCTGATTACGGATCCGATGTCAAAAATACAAAATTCAAAATGGCGGAATCAATATGGCCTAATCAAAAGTAAAAATGCATACAATGTGAAGAATAATTATCAGTTTTTGATAAAATTTGTTGAATAGGGTTATTCAGAACTTAGCCGTCCTTTGAGGGCGCAGGGGCATTTCCCCCCAAGGGTTCTGATTTTTTTTAAATTTTATATTATTCTAAATAAAATTACATAAATTTAAGTGTAAATAAAATTACAACCATATAGTGCAAATAAAACAAATATAATTTTAATAAAAAAAAAAAAGAAGAAAAAGTAACAAGTATTTAAAGAACAAGTACAGTTATATATGAGAATAAATTTATAAAAATTTAAAAATTTATTAAAATCAAAAATTATCATGAAATTTGAGTTAAAAAAAAAATTGTTTGCATGTAAATTCTAAATAACCATATGTACAGTATACATGTATATAGGCCTCAGGGCCGGATCTAGAGGAGGGGGGGGGGGGCAGTGGGTGCATGTGCCCCGGGCGGCAGATATTAGGGGGCGGCAATTAAAGAAACATTTGCTAAAAAAAGGTAAAATGATATGAATTATGAATTTTGTATAAAAAATTTTAAGGAGGGGGCGGCAAATTGAATTTCGCCCCCCTTAAAAATCTCCTAGTTCCGGCCCTGATAGGCCTACATTATATACGTTGAAGAGAAGTTTAAACAATTATCCAAGCGCACGAAAAAATTATTTATACCTTTTTTAGTTACGCTAAAATAATATTTCGTATTTTCTTTTTTACAAAAAACTGCATAAAATCTCGTTTCGCAGATATTCGCAGCTGGATTTTATTTTATTTTATAGATAATAGTTTCACCTTTCATGTCTAGTATGTTAGAACACATCACAACGTTTTACAACTAAACTTTTTCATTAAAAACTAAACTTTTTTTTTGTTTTCCAACGTAAAATTCAAGTAACTTTATTACCTTATTACATTTTTCTGTAAAAATATTGAGTTTTCTAATAAACCCAGTTATATTCTACTTTCTTTCACGAGTTGATTCCATTTTGTTAAAGTAAAATCGGTGAACTCTACGAGAAACTATGCCTCTTCAAACACGTGCTTGTTGTTTTTCCTGCGTGGACGTTAGATATTATTTGAGCGAAGGTCATAAAAAATCTTTTATTTAATTTCTATTTGCCGACGTTTCGGTCGCCAATCACAACCTTCATCATTGGAGACTTCCGAGTAGCAAGTATATGATAATATTTTTGTACATATCAAAGTAAAAAGAAATTGTAAACAATTTATTAAAATACCCAAGATCGTGTATAATTGACAATATTCACCCTGATGAAAGTCGTAATTGGCGACCGAAACGTCGGCAAATAGAAATTAAATAAAAGATTTTTTAATTTAATCTCCTGGCTGCAAAGATCCTGCGAATCTTGATTAAATCTCCACAGGCATAAAAGATCAAGTTCTTGAAAAAAAAAAAAAAAAAAATACGACTAAGATAACTAAAAAAATTCAGTTTCAGAGGTACTACCAAAAAATAATAATTTTTCAAGATTTTTCCCTGTTGTACACTCCAATAATTAAAATTAAAATACAGTGGTACAAACCATTCCACATATTTCTATTGTAAATAAGAACAAATGTACGTAAATGTTCTTCCGATCTAACTAATCATCGCGTACGTGGACCGAGTAACGATACGAGTATTTTTTACCGATACTTACTTGGTACACAATTCCAAAGTAGGTCTATCGATTCCAAAAGTACTTGGTATCGAAAGAAAAGTATCGAGTAAGTACTTGTATTTACTCGTATCGTTTCATCCCTACTCTTAAGATTACTGTGTTATTTGTCATATTTTTTAATTTATTAAATTTCTAATACATCATATTTTATTTATCATAATTTTGTGTCATTTAAGAAGCGATTTTTTGAAATTCCAATTTTAAGGGCACTAAGGGTCATTTATGGTTATTTTTACTTTTTTGATTTTAAATAACTCTTAAACGAGATATCATTTAGCTTTCTTTGCTAAAAGCTTCGTAAATGAATATCTAAAATCATGCTTTCGGGATTTTTTGAAATTCGGCCCATTAGAACCCCAAATCGCCATTTTTGAGAAAAATGCATTTTTTTATTTGGATTTCTCATTTTTTTTTATAAACCTTTAAACATACGCCAAAGTTAGGTATTTCCGATGCTTACAGTGATTCTGATGTTGAATCCTAAGCTAATAAATCTCCGACTATGCCAAAGAAATAATTTATATAAGTAACTTAAAAAAGTACTAGTCAGTAATATAACATCTTTGATTTCATTTCTTTAAGGCCCGGGCCTCTTAAAGAGAAATTTTCATTTAATTTTTTTCCGTTTTAATCGGAGCCCTGAGGAGATACAGTTTTTTAGCCCGTGGGCCTCCCAAGGTCCGGGGTCCCCCCGCATCGCGGGGTTTGAGGGGTTACGTACGTTACGCTACTGCCTAATGACTATTGAGAGTTGTTCTTTTTTTGTAATATAATTATATATATATTGGTAACACGAAAAGAGCACTAAAATTAAGGGTAGATGAGCATAGAAGGTCTGTTGGTAAAACTAATAATAACAACATGCGCAAAATTTAAGCCACAATTTCCATTTTAATTTAGAGTCGGTGAAGAACACTTTTCGAGCATTAATCTTTTATTAGTGTTGTTTTCCGTAGCCAAGATCTTAAAATCCCAAAATATTTTTGACCTGGAATATACATGTGTAACGTTTTTATGACTAAACAACAATGTATATGCCAAAGATAACATTGACTAACTCTGTGCAATTGTATTTCAATCGTAAGACCAATATTTCTTTTATTTTACAAAAATATTTAAATTTTTGTTTGATAATTTTGTATAATCTATTGTTTATATATACAATGTTAATGTTTTATGTATATTTCTAGTAAGGACTGAAGGTGGTTCTTAAATAAAAGGAACCGAAACGTCTCCGGTGATTGAATCTGCATACAGAGTCTATTTATGGCTCCTGCCCATATCTATCCATCTTTACCCTAATGTTGAAATTGTAAACTATTATAAACATTTTTTGTTAACATTATGATTTTTTCAGGTTCCTCTGAAGAAGAAGAGCCTTTGTGCCTTTCAAATATTAGAAATAAAACTCAATTGGGGAAAAATAAAAAATTTTGTTTTTGTTTTTCCTCCATACATCCCTGCCGAAAAGACAGCGTCATGGTGGTATTTTGAATTATATGTTTTTCAGCATCACTCAGTAATCTTCAATTAATAAATTAGGACAGTTAAATTAGCAATAACAAATGTACCACTATAAAGACCAATGCAAAAGAATATGAAAAAATATTTGAACAAAACAAAATGAACCAGAATCCCCGGGCACCTATTAAAAGTCAGAGCTCTGCTTTCGAAAGCTCTCTTTTTTTTTATTTAAATAATATAAATAAATTACCCAAAAGTTGCCACAACGTTGGTTGTCGGCCATCCTAATACAAAAGAAGTTTCACTTGATCGAGCAACTTCTGCCGTCTCAAGAAGTGATCGTCGTGATAACCAAAGTTCGGATGCTCGAATTTTATCTTTAAGTTTGAAATATCCTCCGGTTTTAGCTTTGGCTACAAGCAGTGCATCGGAGAAAAGAAAGAGATGTCGTTCTTGATTTTGCACTCCCTATAAACAAACAAATTTAATAAATAAATTAGTTTTAATAGACTCAAGGATATTTTTTATGAGTTAGGCTCAGTTTCTTATATAATATTTTTCAACTAACAATATAAGTATAAAACTAATATGTCCAACCAAATAGGACTAATATATGAGTGAGAAAGTAAAATAAATATAAAATAAAAAAACAAGAGTCTACTAATAATATCTTATCTAATAGATAACTATATACTATTTATTCTATGGGAATTTAAAATTTCTATTCACCTATAGTATGATTTTAGAATTAAATTATCTTGTTATTTCATCAAAAATTTTCTTTAACTATTATTGCAAGAGAACATTTGATTTCATATCATAAATTACAGTATAGAAAAGAGATTGAATGTCAAAGAGAAAATTTAGATTTGTTATTAATTAACAAAATCTCCAACATCGAAATAAATTGGTTTGGTATAAGAAACCTTATTTATTTATTTATTTTTTTAATGGGTGCATAAGGTCCGAAGACCTCCCTAGTATAATGACTAGTGGTCACATGTAGCCAGGAAGAAAATAAATAAAAACAAAAAGAGAAGCATAAAAGAGGAACTCAACTGCGAGAACAGAGAAGATGCCTGTTGAGATTAGACTTGAAAGTCTGAAGATTGTTTTGAAGAGGTTTTGGGGAAGATAGACTCAGGGAGCTTGTTCCAATCACGGGAGGTCATGAGGACAAAGGAAGATTGGAATTGACTAGTTCTGTTAGTCGTGATCTGAACAGCATAGGGATGCTGGGACGATGCCTTCCTTGTGTGCCGTGTATATGTTACATTGGGAAGGATAATTGATTTTAATTCGGCAGAGCATTGACCATGATAATACCTATCTCACTTGTCAGCCAAAAACATCGGAGAAGCAAAAAGAGGCCTAGCTTTTCTGATTTATATAAAAGCGAGGAAAAAAATAAAAGCCCGACAGAATTTTATTTGTTTCATATACCCGGATAGCACAGTGTACGTACCGTTTAGGGCAAAGACCTACGGGACCTAAATGGTACGTAAAGCGGACCAACATGGCGGATACGTCCAATCATGTACGTACATAAGATGTCCCGCCCGGATCTCTATCGGACATACACTTAAAATTTTTTTCTAAAAAATATTTTTGTATTTTCAAAGTATTTTTGTCAGTTCCTCATACGGTTTAGAGATAGACTATACTTATAAATATTTTTAAAAAATGATAATTTTATTTTCAAATTATATATTTCTGTTTTTCAAGCGATTTGGAAAATAATAAAAATATATTATAATAAAATGCAAGTTTACTTCCTGTTCGGGACCTATTCCGGAGGTAAAGTTAGAAACATTAAAAAAAAAAAAAAATGCAAGTTTACGTCCCGCCCGGGACGTATTCCGGATGTAAAATTTTTTATCAATTTTATTTACAAAACAAATGTTAAGTCAGGGTCCAATGATATGTTGGAATGCTAATAAAATAAAATTTATCAAATTTTTAAATTTTTGTTAAAAAATTAAATACAGTACTTTGAATTAATAATAATATAAATAAATATTTTATTAGATTTTTTTTTAAGAACATTGAATTGGAGAAATAATTGTTTTTTTTTAGGATTCCTATATAAAAAGGAAAATTTGTTTTTATTTTTTACTAGTCGCAAAGCCCGCCTTCGGCGGGCTTTCCGCCTAGCCAGGGGGCTGCGCCCCCTGGACTCCTTGCTCGCCTTCGGCGAGCAAGTTTATTCCCGATTTGGGATATTTCTTGTTGCAATGCAAGTGTTAAGATGTTAAGGAAGTATCTTATATTCAAGCGACACATGAAACCACTTTGACCGACTGGGTACGGCACAAAAGGGTCTGTTTATGACTGTTTAAAGGGTCAGTCACCTGCGTCCTCTCTCCGCTTTTCAACTGCTGCGTAGCCTCCACCCCCGGCCCATAGTCAGGTAGGAAGCTGGTTCACACAGCACATAAGACGCTCTCTAATTTCTAGCCAACTTGTTGATTTTGTGTTCTCATATTGAAGAAATTTGATTATAATTAATTTTCCAAAATATTTAAGAGATTCAAATTATTACTACGTTACTCCCTGGTCCATGTACTATATGTGTACTTAATTTCAAATGGATTAATTGAAAATTGTGGATTTCTATAAAACATATACATACATATTTACATACATTTTTCCCATTTCATTTTTATATATATAGATTATAAAAATAAAATCTTTAAAGACAAAAGAGAAAGCCCGTAACGCAGATAGAAGATGAAATAAAATTAGGACCGAAAACAAGTTTTTCTTTTGATTTCATCTTCCAAAATCTTTCAATTTTTCTGGGCATTGGAACATTTGCATCAAGGGTCGATCCAGAGGTGTTTCTCGGGGGGGGGGGGGGTAATCTGGTGTGACTGGTCGCACAGCATACAATTTTTTCTTAATTTCGCTAATTTAAAGGCGCATTCTGTACTTGTTTGCCAGTATATAAAGACAAATCTAATTTTTAAGTATTAATATTTAAAATTTTACATTAAAAATAAATTTTTATGCGAAAAAAAAAGTATTTTTTTTTTCAAATCTCGGGGGGTTTTTTTACTCCCCCCCTTGTATCCGCCCTTGATTTGCATATACTTGTTTGATTGACTAATCTGCAGAAAAGGGTCTTAGCGCGTGGTTGAAATCTTTCCCCAATATTTGGCCCGTTATTTGGGAAAGAAATTATAATTTAGAATTTTTTTTAAAAACTGTCATATTTCTTATTAAATATTTGTGTAAAAATTTGAATAAACTTTTGATGCAGGGCTTTGATGCTACGCCCATGTATCTAGTCATGGCTTGGGTCCAATGGGGGGGGGGGGTTTGAACCCCCAAATCCCCCCCCGTGGCTACGCCTTTGTCATCTACATACGTATTATTTAATATGCCATTTGCTGTCAAAGGAAATAGTTTGCCTTCATTACCAGTGGCGTATTCAGGGGGGGGGGGGCCCAGGGGGGCCGGGCCCCCCAAAGCCTTCTCCAAAACAAAAAAAAATACCTAATATTTTCCCTAATGATTTTTTTTTTTAAATAATTATTTTATTAACTCTCATAAATTCTAAAATCTAACAAAAAACCTATAAATAATTGAAAAAATCTCTAATATTTATTTGTATTAAAATTATTTTTTATTTCAAGAAAAAAAATTTTTTTTATTTGTTTTTTATTTATAATTATTATATTATCTAAAAAAAAATTTCTCCACTTTAAGTTTCTTGGAGAAGGGGGGGGGGGGTGTCATAAAACTTTTGGGCCCCCCCCAAGCAGAAATCCTGGCTACGCTACTGTTTGTTCATCACTAACGAGTTGCAACAACGTCCTATTCGCTAAAAAAGGAGACGATGCCAAATTATATGTAACTGTATTTAATTTATATTCAATTATAGGTAAATTCTTGCCACAAAATGTGTTGATGTTTTCTATGCGAAGGTTTAATTAAAATTAAAAGGTTAATAAACAAAATACGCCCATCTGTATTTTTTTGACTACCGATTGTAAGTATTAAAAAAATCTGGCAAAATTAGAATTAGAGTCCGACCGAAACAAGATTTTCAGCCGAAACCGAATATTCGGCCTCAACCTTAGTTTCGGCCGAAACCGTAACCGAAACCGAAACTTGTATTTCCTATAAAAAAATTTATATTTTTTTTTTTTTTGAAATTTTTTCCCCTCCCGTGAAAATCATTTTACCTTTTTTTTAGGGAGACAAAAATTTTTCTCCAATTTTTTCTCCTTCAAGTGCAAATCATTTGACCTTTTTTTTTTAAAGTCAAGTTTCGGCTACTTTTTGGCCAAAACCGAAACTCAGGGGCGTATTTAAGGGGGGGGGGGGGGGGCGAGGGGCCCGGGCCCCCCCCCCCCCGAAATTTCCCAAACACATATACATATATAGGAATATACAGACATCAGCGCAACAAATTTTTCCGCAGGATGGACAACTTTGGTTCCGCAATAGAAAAAATGTTCCTCAAAAAATTTCGTGTGAAAAAAAGTAGAGTTTCTTAAAAAAAAATTTTCCTCAGAAAAATTTTTGAGTTCGGGCCCCCCCGAAAAAAAATTTCTATATACGCCCCTGCCGAAACTACGGCCGAAACCATGATTTTTGGCCGAAACTAGCCGAAACCGTAACCGAAACCGAATATTCGGTCGGTTCCTAATTAGAATATATATTTTAAATAGCATCTAAAAAATAGTTGATTTATGAATTTAAAAAAAAAAATCCTTTGAGCGAATTTTGAGAAAATCGAAAAAAACTGAAAAAGTACATCAGTAAAGTACTAGTACTTTTTGGCCGATTTTGTTTAAAAGCTTATTAATACGGGTGAGGAAGGAGCCTAACTTAAATATAAAATTTCAACCTCCTAGCTCATTTCCTTCATGGTCTAAAGTGTCCACACACACACCCCCACACACACCCCGACACACACACACAGACCAATTTGCGGGACCCACTTTTTTTGGACTCAGGGGACCTCAAAACATGTATATCCATCAAAATCTCGACATCGAATTTTTTTGACATGATCGCAATACTTTCTCTATATATTTCATATATGGACCCTGTTATGCAATGGTGTGTCATAGACCAAACATCGAGTTTTGAGAAAATCAACATTAAAGTTTTTCTGATTTAAATTGTTTTGATTAGATTATATATCATTTTTTTTTTTTGTCAATTGTAGTAAGTAAATACTGTAATTCTGGCAGATATTCATAAATTATCTCTAAAAATACGACTAATTTAGAGAAAAACAATAAAATATAAAAAATTATTTTTGCAAAATTCCCTAAGTCCAATATTATATTTGTAAAAATGCTTCAAAGTCTCTTGATAATAAATAAAATAATTTTAGGTTATAATTCAAAAATTAAAAAATATTATTAAAGTTGTTTTATGGTTAATTTAATACTAATAGCTTAGAAACTTTTGATCAAAATTACATTAATAAATTTTAAATAGTATTAATGTTTTAAAATTAAATATAAAGTATTAACAAAATTTTCTCATCAATTAATTCCTGAATGGAAGTGAACATGGCAACAGTAAATCAAAGTTATAATGTTGTCTTTTCGAAATCGCACCTCATCTTCATTATCAAAAACAATATCAAAAAATTAAATTTTGACATCTACGAATTCATTTCTCATTTTTCAAAAAAAAGGATTTTGGTTTATTTAAGGTAAACAATTTATAATATAGGTTAAATAAGTTTTTATTGGTTGTTAACATAATAAAAAAACAACGTGTTAGGAACATAAATCATTATTGCAAAATGAAAACCCTGCATTGAAATATTGTAAAAATAATTTTATGCTTTCCATTAAATATAAATTTTTTTAGGACATATTTCATAAAAAATACTATTAATTAAAGCATTTGAAACAATATTCCGTGCTTAACTCAATTTCGAATTTTTTGGTCTTTGACACACCAATGCATAACAGGGTCCATATAGGGTAAGAGAAAGTAAAAATGTATGAACTTGTATTAATTTTTGTCATGCATATTTGTCTCATTGATCATAGGTCCTGAGGAAGGGCGCGACTTGCGTCCGATATGTCGGCAAACGAAATAAAAAAATTGGATAAAGATTGATAAAATTTTTGTCTGATTACTTTCCTGGCTGCCATTCTACTCATATTTGCATTTAAAAGAATGTTTTTAAGAAAAGAAAAAAATTTAAATATTTTTGTAACAACAATTGTCTCTCTGTTGTTAATATTTTTCAGCCGCTGATGAAGGATTGCTGTTAATGCATCTGAAATATACATGTAATAATAAAATTATAAAAATTATTGCCAAAAAATTGAGGGGGGCTCGAGCCCCCCCCCCCCCCCGCCCCAGACGCATCGAGCCCTTGGCGCCCCCCGAAACCGGCATAGGCGCCCTACGGCCTCTAAAATATAGCCCAGCGTATGTGATTTTATCATATTCTTTTCATCGATTGTCTTAAAAAAATTGATTGTTTTCTTTTAAAATTATATTACAACTTGAATTCTACTATTTTAAATGAATTTAATTCCAAAAATAATAAATAACGTATATAGAGGCTTTATAATTAAAATTTTTTTTATTTTGCAATATATAAGCCTTAATTTGATGTTTTATGCCTGTGGAGATTTACTCAGGATTCGTATAAGTCTTAATATTTAATTTTTTGAAATTCAAAACTTTTTTAAGCATGAAGGAATTGAGCTATGAGACTGAAATGTTATATTTAAGTTAAACACCCCCCGGGACCGTGAAAATAAGCTTTTAATCAAAATCGGCCAAAAAGTACTAGTATTTTACTGATGTAGTTTTTCAGTTTTTTCGATTTTCTCAAAATGAAAGGGCTTTTACCATTCTTCAGGCCCGCCCGAGCCCGCCCGGAATTTTTTCAAACCCGCCCATTTCCGCCCGAGATTTAGTGAATGAATGAACGAATGTCTAGCAATTTTTAAATAAAATTTCATTTGCATGCCCGTCCGCCCGAACCCGTTAATTTAGACTTGCTACCCGCCCGTAATTTTTTCATGGACTCCAAAGCCCGCCCGGCCCGGTCCGCGGGCCGGGTAGGTAACGGGCCTACGGGCCAACCCGTACCCGTGCATCGCTCTAATCGGGGGTTCGGATCCCAGGCAGTCTGATGATTTTATTTAAGCCATTTGGATACCAAATGTCAAAGTCAAAGTCTTATATGGCCTAAGTTGCCGAAAAGACTGTGTGCATGTGTGAGTGTGAGTGGGAAAAAAGTGTGTGTTAAAAAAGAATATGGAGAATGACTTCCCCGAGACTTTCTCGTATGTTCTTTTGGAATTACGTCTGGGTGTGTGTGTGAACACGATTGCTTAAAAACCAAAGCAGCTATATAGATGAAATTTGGTAAATGCTCCTTACACTAAAACTGTAGATTTCTATCAACTTTTGGAGTAAATACGTCACTTGGAAGTAGTACTTTACCTAATAAGCTTTTTCAGAAATTTCGAAATTTTCAATTTCTTTTTTATATTATGATAAAATACTCAATTTTAAAAAGTTTTTATTCTTTGATATTTTTCCGAAAACTGAATAGTTTTTGAAATAATCACAGAAGAAAACGACATTTTTTGTAAAAGCAAAGAAAAATCAAAACAAAATCATACAGGTGTCATTAAAAAACATTTATATAATTAGATATTACTTTATGCGATGTATATAATATCTTAAATATTATATATAATTTCTTATTTATTAAAAAACATGTAAATATAAACAAATTCATTTGTTTTACAAATTCGCTGAGGAAATTACAGGATGCAATAAATTTGCCCGCCGAAGGCGAGCAAGAGGGTCCAGAGGGCTCCGCCCCCTGGAAAATCGGCGCCCTAGTTGAGCTTCGCCCCCCCCCCCCGCTTTCAAAGGCTGGTTACGCCGCTGCACACCACTACTCTAATTGGTACATTGGCATATGTATTGAAAGAGATATTATAAACAACAAGCTTCGAATGGCCTCGAATAGTCAGAAATTACAATTTAGATAAATAAATGTGAGATTTAAATAGATGATGGGCCAAAGTCACTCAGGGGAAAGGATCCATTAGCCTTTAGATCATGAAGCTGTTCTAAGGGCAGGAGCAAAGTAAAAGAAATTCCAAAAAAATAAATAAAAAAAACGCTGACAGAAATTATAAAAAATATTTTGTATTCTATAAATTGTATTAATTAAGGGAAGGGGTAATCGCCGAGATTGTCCACCCCCTACCACGACTCCCAAAAATGTATTTTGGCTACGTTCCGAAATATTAGTATTAATAGTAGTAGAAATAATTGATTATATCTATACAAGTTGAGAATGGTGCGGCATAGTTGCGCCTTTCTCAACTTGACCCTGGCGGGCGTAGCAGTGTAACTAGCCTTTCAGGGCGGAGGGGGCGAAGCTCAACAGGGGCGTCGTTTTTCGACCGAACTTTTTTTTTTTTTAGTATACGAATCTCGTTTTTTTTTTTTCTCCTGATTTGTGATATGAAATGAATTTATTATGAAATTTCAAAAAAAAAGTCGGATATTTTGGAGGAAAGCCGGATGCGCGAGGGGCGCCAAAAGCTTGATACGCCTAGGGTAGGGGGCGAGCGTATTTGGCAAGTGTGAAATTTTCCCTCTCTAACTTAAATTTTAAATTTCCCGCTCCCGCTCCACTTCCTGTAACTCTAGCCAATCAGCGTCCTGATCGAAGCTAGCCGCTAGCGCTTTATATATAGTAATGATCATATACAGGTCTATGAGAAATGTTTTGAAAAAATATAATTAATATATATTAATTCACATGTCTAAAAAAAAATTGTCTCAACCGGGAATTGAAACACAAATCAATGGATTTGCACACCGAACATTAGAGACATACAGGGCCGCAGAGAGACTTGACGGGCCCCGGGGCTACTTAATAATACGGGCCCCTCCACCCTAAATTTTTTTCTAGTTTGTAAAAGGCTATTGTGGCCTTCACGCTAACAATTTTTTGCACAGTTTTTTGACACAATTTTTGAAACACTTATACAGCCAGACGGACAGACGACTTCCGGGTAGTCTGAGGGGCTTGAAAAATTTTTTGAAAATTAGGCACTGAAATATGCGTTTTTAGCTATCCTGAGATGTGAAAAATATTTTCAAACTTAGCTTTATTTATAAGCATTTTAAATTAAAAAATAAGTATTATGGGGCACCTAAGGTGTGTCCCGAAGTAAAATTTTCCAATTTGGCCACTTTTTAAGTTGATATTAGTAAAATCCGGACGCCAAGCCGGACAAGTATTCCAAATCCGGACTTATGGTAACCCTACCTAAACAATAATAATAAAAATAATAATACCTAAACAGTTTTTATAAAATTACTCTCCTCGCCTTGAGTGATACGAAATTGTCAATAGATGTTATAGATTCCAAGTCAGCTTTCCGCGTTAATTCTGTTTCCACAGCTAGAACACCCAGACTTAATTAACTGTTTAGAAGATCAAGAAAATGATTTTTTTGAATTATAATTTTTAGATTTTGAGCTTAAAGGGCCCGGGCCCACTTAGAAAAAAAAAATTCAAGAAAATGATTTTTTTTTATTGAAATTTTAACCATGAAAATTATTTTTTTATTAGAATTTTAAGGTTGGAGCGCAAAGGGCCCCCTCGGAGGGCCCGGGCCCCGGGGATATAGCCCCCCTGCCCTCCCCCATTCTGCGGCCCTGGAGACGTGAGTTAATAAATATTAATTAAAATATATTAAATTTCATAATGAAGGTTTGAAATTTAAGGTTCTCAATGCAGGCGTGAAAACCTTAACTAAATCACATTGATATTTTTGATATTAGGTAGGAAGTTTTTCTTACACTGGTAAATTGCACTGGTGATTCCATTATAAATTGTCTTGGAGGAGGATATGGTGTTGTTTCATTTTTTGAAAGAGCTCGGGCCAATCGACTGGTTACTGACGATCTTTTACGAATAAGTCCTTTGATTCTCTGGAAAAAAAAAAATTATATCAATACTGTATTATAATTATTATCTAATGTATTTGAAAAATTAAATGAAGAAATTTAATAAAGTATATTTTAAACGGAAAGTAAAAATAAAAACGTTATAAGAATGAAATATACAAAATAAAGCTTACCATTGTGAAGATGTCTTTATCACGCAAATGAAGAGCGTCATTAGGAAACAATTCCTGAATTCGGTCCAGATCGTCTTCTTCACTTCTCCTTGTACTCTATAAAAGTATTTTAAAATAATATTAGTGTTATTAAATTGATTATACGTATAAATTATTGTATTTTTTAAAAGATTACAAAAAAAACGAAATTTTTCTGAATCTCCACTCAGTGCCAGATTAACCATTAGGGGGAGTAGGCGATCGCCTATGGGCCCCTCAACATTAGTTGTTTTTTTTTTTTACTTTCTCGTATAGTGCATAAAGAGAAAGTATTGTAATCGTCATAAAATTCGACTTCGAGATTTTGATGTTTCTCCACGTTTTAGACCTCCAGAAGGCCCAAAAAGCATTTTTGGCATTATGTCTCTCTCTCTCTCTCTCTGTGTGTTGTGTGTGTGTGTGTGTGTGTGAACACGATTGCTTAAAAACGCATGCCGCCAGATCGATGAAACTTAATATATGGTTAAGTTAGGTGGCCGTTCCAGAGAGGGAATACACTTAGGCCAAATAGGCCCTTTGTGATACCACGGTGGGGCTACCCTTTCCTACCCAAAGAGGAGAATTCGGCAGGATGTTTGAATTATTTGCGGCAAACTGGATCCGAACCCGAATCGTGTTGAGACTTCGGACTCCGTAATCCTCAGCTTAGCAGCCTTTTAGATCCTCCTCAAACTTAATATATACTCCTTGCACTAAATTTGTAGATTTCTAGCAATTTTTGGAGTAAATACGTTACCTGGAAGTAGTACTTTACCTAAAAAGTTTTTTTCAAAAATTTTGAATTTTCAAAATTTGTTCCAACAATTTTAATTAAAATTCAAAAATCATTTATTTTTTAGATGCCCTTTAAAATGTATATTCTTATTTTGCCGTTGAAATCTTCTGAAGACCACTTTACTCTTGTACTTCATAGAAAAGAGGAGAAATGATTGCCATGGTAACAGAATTTAAATCTTTTTCTGCTTATAAATTACATCTTGAATTCAAATGTACAGTACTGTCGGAAACTAAATATATCTCAACACAAAAAATCTGATGTGACAAGCACAGTACACAACTTTCTCTTGTCGACGGCTAAGTTGTGTGCTGTGAGACCATTCACGCCAGATTTTTAAATTATAAGCCCATGTAGATATAGTCAATACTATTATATTAAAGTAAAAAATAAAATAGCAAACTATTAGTAAAGAATTTTTCATTTTAAGTTCATGATTGTTCTTGAATTTAGAAGTTGGGACATAGTGAGGGAATGTTTTTAGGGTACGTTCTTGGATATATACTTTCTGTTTATCATATAAGAAATTAATTTGTTTCATAACTTGGCACATCTAGTACAGTAGTTTTTACAAAAAAAAATTCATATTTGACAAACCTGCTCTGAAGAAATCATTAAGGACATCGATTTCGTTTTTTTTAATTTTTTTTTGAAACGAAGTTCTTTAACGCGGCTTAGGCAGAGTGAAATGGTAGAAATGTAATTTATTTTTTTTTTGAGAATCAGCCATATAAATCTCTATTTTATACGAGCCCCATTGTTCCATTTTAAACATGTCGGGGGGGGGGGGGGGGGCTCTAAAACTGTTATGCAATAAAATCATATTGGTAAAATTATTAGCTGACAGGGCCCCGAGATTTCGTCTGCCTAAGGGTCTCCATCTTACTTAATCCGGCACTGTCTCCACTCAAGATAGAATTTTATATATTTTTTACATTTATTTATTGATATGATTTTGGGATTAAGGGCTACAAAATTTTTACAATTTTATATAAAAAATTTAATTTTATATTTTTTGCATAAAAATAGAACTACTAGAGGTCCCAGGAGAGCTCCCTTAGACAGAAAAAACATTTTATATACCGGGTGGGCCAATAGTGCGTAGATTTTGGGCTTATTAACGGACATTTTTAAAGTTTGTTGATTGCACATAATGTGGGGCCTTTAGGGCTAGAAATTAAAAATATTTTCGTTCCAATTGCACCCTATATACAGGGTGGTCCATATCAAAGTTATGTTTTTTTAAATGGAACGCCCTGTATATTATTGCATATTTGGATTCTGCGGCCAATTTTAATATGACTTTATGTCATGCAATGTATTCTAAAACAAACCGTTTAGACGCAAATCGGGCTTTTGTGAAAAAACTGCTGTCTGAAAAAAATTGAATATCGAGCGAACCATAAAACTTAGGGGACTGTTCTTTTGTGAGGTTACTAACCATGAAATGTACTAATGTAGGCCAGATGGGTAACCCGGAATTATTCTTGTGTTGGGAGATATGGCTATGCCAATTTGGAAAATTTCAATCATGGATAACTTGATTATTTCAAATGGAACATGCCTCTTTTTTTTATGGCATGGGCCGTAGAATTTAATTAGCTTTCAGATGATATAAGGTTGTCTATATCTATCTTTGATAATTTTATTTTTATTACAAAATATCTGATTAATTTGACTTACGAATGGAGAAAACAATTAAAAAAAAAGAATCCAAATGCAAAATAAAATTGTAATAAATGGAGAAGATATGCTAAATATTCGAAAATCTATTTGAATTTCCTTTAAAATCATTTATTTTAACTTTTCGGAAAAGAAATTAGGGTTATGAACGGGTGACCAGGTGCGCCATCTTGTTGAAAAATCCTAACCCTAATTCGAGCAAGCGGGATTTCTTTGAGGAGTTCAAAAAATGATTTTAAAGGAAATTTAAATAGATTTTCGAATATTAAGCATATATTTTCCATTTATTACAATTTTGTTTTGCGTTCGGATTGTTTTTTCATTGTTTTCTCCATTCGTAATTCAAATTAATCAGATATTTTGAAATAAAAATAAAATTATCAAAGATAGATATAGACAACCTTATATCATCTGAAAGCTAATTAAATTCTACGGCCCATGCCATAAAAAAAAGAGGCATGTTCCATTTGAAATAATCAAGTTATCCATGATTGAAATTTTCCAAATTGGCATAGCCATATCTCCCAACACAAGAATAATTCCGGGTTACCCATCTGGCCTACATTAGTACATTTCATGGTTAGTAACCTCACAAAAGAACAGTCCCCTAAGTTTTATGGTTCGCTCGATATTCAATTTTTTTCAGACAGCAGTTTTTTCACAAAAGCCCGATTTGCGTCTAAACCTACCACCTTTGGCGAGGGGCGTCGAAAGACGCTCTCTCCTCCTTGGAAGCCATACAGAGGCGTGCAATTAGACTGATAGGTGATTCTACCCTTACAGCATCCCTACAGTCACTAGATCATAGAAGAAGCTTGTCTGCACTATCTCTCTTCTACAGGTATTACCATGGTCAATGCTCTGCCGAATTAAAATCAATTATCCCACCCAATGCAACATATTCACGGAACACAAGAGAGGCAACTTCCCAGCAAATCCCTATGCTGTTCAGATCACGACTAACAGAACAAATCAATTTCATTCATCCTTTGTCCCCATGACCTCCCGTGATTGGAACAAGCTCCCTGCGTTTATCTTCCCCAAAACATGCAATCTTCAGACTTTCAAGTCTAACCTCAACAGGCATCTTCTCAGTTCCCGCAGTTGAGTTTCCCCTTTATGCTTCTCCTTTTGTTTTTATTTTCTTCCTGGCTGCATGTGACTATTGGTCATTATGGGTCTTCGGACCTTATCCACCCATTCCAAAAAAAAAAAAAAAATATGAAAGTTTGTAATATTGTGTATGTATATTTTTTTTTTTTATTGGTTTATTTTGTAATATAGAATATAGATATTGCATTGTAACTTAATTTACATCTTTATATTACTTTAAATATCATAAAAATTTTATAATCAATTAATTTAAAGCAAACTAAAGGAAATACTTGATTTTAATTTTTTTATTAATTTTGTAAAACAAATTTTTTTGTTTTTAAATAAATAAAATAAAAAGAAAAGAGGGAAAATGTTCTATATGCCCCTAGAAAACTTATCTACCTGCCGCAGGTGGGGCACAAGCGCGTATGTGTGGCTAGCTTGCGAAGGCAGAGACGGATCAGTCAGCCCTCAATGCTTTAAGATGTATTTACTTTCTTAATAAACTTTATAATTTCTTTTATTAAGACTTTTGAATTTATTTTAATCCACCAAATAATACAGAAGAGATTTTTCTTTTTTGTTATTTTTTACATCTTATAGTTAAAACAATTTTTTTATATATTTAATCTTATTTTTATAATAAATTATACATATACATCAACCTAAGTAATGATTTTTTTTTTTTTATTAGCTATAAGATGTAAAAAATAACAAAAAAGAAAAATCTCTTGATTCCTTAAAAAATTTTATTTGCTTTTGTACAAATCATAACGCTATAATTAAATTATTAATATAAAAGATGACACCATTTGTGAGCAAAATTGTGATGATATAGGCCTATGTATGTTGTTTCAGCCTGATGATGGGGTATTTGACCCCGAAACTGTGATAATCAGTCGCAATAAAATCCCAACATACAAAAAAAAAAACATTTTGTTTTTAATCAGAACTCACCTTATCCACCTCAAGGAACCACGAGTAAACTTACTCTAAAAATAGATTCTTATATATATATATATATATATAAAACTCGTACAATCCAGTTATTTTCAAATTATTAAATTTGTTATAATAAATTGATGTAAATTAAATAAATATTTTTATAAATAAATTTATTCTTCTTTCCATAAATATTCACGAAATAGGCCTATAATATTTTAATCTTGATTTTTCATTCTATTCCTTTTAATCAGAAACTTTTTTTTACATTTTTGCTATTATTATTACAATCACATTGCTCTTGATCAATGACTGAAAACAGAGAGAGAACAAGCCTCTCACCACCGATTTATCGCATACGACACTCGCCCTAGTGTGAACCCCCCTTGCGATATGTCGCTTCGACCTATCGTTAGCAACAATTGCTAGCGATAATATCACCCCAGTGTGAACTCCGCCTAACCCTCTCGTTTTATTACAGTTTGTTTCCACCCTTCTCTTTTCAGTCCCATGTAAACGTGATTTCTCAAGAAGTCAGAAGAAAAGTTTTCTTCTTAAGGTTCCCACAAATTATTGAGAGAACCTATTAATAAAATTCAGTTATGTATCGATTCTTGATTAAATTCTATTTAATTTAGTAACATATTTATTATATTTAACACATTTTAACTTGCATTAAATTGGCATGACCATACAGCGGCGGATTAATGCAATTTTGTCGGGGGGGGGGGGCGGTTTTTTTTTTATTTAGGGACTTTGTGGGCATCTATGGCCATTTAGACCCCTTTCCTATTTATTTAAATTGATTGGTAACAAATTCAATTGAAATTAAAGAGCGGAAATCATAATTTCTTTAGACTTTTATAACTGTTTGGATTTCTTCTCGGGGGGGGGGGGGGGGGGGGCGATCGCCCCCCTCGCCTCCCCTTTAATCCGCCCCTGTGACCATAACTAGTTTGATTGAAACCATGTTACCAATTATGGTCACCCCCCGTGCGACCAGCCACACCATATTTTTTTAAATATACCGATGGCTCCCCGGGGAGTTTCCACACGCTGATTCCTTGACTAAGTAAATTTGAATATATCGTGTTAATTTAATAACTAAATAAAATTTAGTGATACGAAATGATATTCCTAGAAGGTCCAAGTCACATAATGCATTTGCATTTATCACAAAAGATGTGTGCCAAAATCATTTGAAGATCATCTCTCTGATAGCGAAGATGAAGATGATGCGTTTGTCTGTCCTGTTTATTTGAAAAGGATAAAGAATCAAAGTGCTCGGAACAATCTGTTTAAATGAAACGCTCGAGTTCATTACCTCCCCCTCTACTTGGATCGTTCGATTATTTTAAAAGTATATTTATTTTTTGATATATATTTTCTTGTTTCAACTCAGGAGTTTCATTATCTACCTACTTAAACATTCATTTAGCATAAAAGAATAGAAAGAAGTGACAAGTGTTTAGCACATAACTGGTCTTTAGGCAGCGGCGTAACTAGGCTTTGAGGGCGGAGGGGGCGAAGCTCAACAAGGGCGTCGTTTTTTAAGTTGTAATATAATTTAAAAGAAAACTATCCGTGTTTTTGGACAATCTATGGAAAGAATATGATAAAATCACCGTCCCTGGGCTATATTTTAGATTCCTTAGGGTGCCTATGTCGGTATAGAGGGGCGCCAAAGGCTTGATGCGCCTGGGGCGGAGGGAGCGAGCGCCCCCCTTCGCCCCCACCTAGTTACGCTACTGTCTTTAGGGTGCCCATTACTAGAGAGAATAAATGTGTGTTCTCATAACTAGTATTTTAGAATTTGTTTTCAGTTTTTATTTTATAAAATACTAGCCGCAAGGTTCGCCTTCGGCGAACCTTGCTCTAGCCAGAGGGGCTTCGCCCCCCTGGACCCCGAGCTCGCCTTGGGCGGGCAAGTTTAGAGCTTGCTACATGTTTCTTGCACGACCATCGTTGAAACCCTGAATTTCCCGGAGCGTAAACCTTCTTAATTTGTGGCCAACCCTCAATGCCCCTCGATGCCTCGTTTCTTCTTTAGCACAAAAAGCAAATTGATATCTCAACCCGTTTAAAAGTCATTATAAAATTTAAAAAAAAACTCCAAAATGAAAATTCAGTGGTCTTAAAATTAAAATTTCGAAAGAAGCTTCGTAAATAACGCCAAGGCAATGAACGTAATGTAGCTGTCAAAATACAAATTTTTAGAATAAATAAATTTTTTTTTTTTTTTTTAACAGAAACTTTTTCCCCATCCACAATCAAACCCACATGGACACAGTCTGTTCGGCAACTTAGGCCATGTAAGGGTTTATACGATAACCGTTATGAATATATATTATTTGGGGTGCAGACATTCTTATTTAAGCCAAAAAAAAAAAAAAATATATTGATATTTAGAAAAATTGAAGAATGCTAAATTTCGTAAAAATTGGAAGGGGGGAACAGGGTGGTTAGGTTAAAACAGATTTTTTGTCTCAGGATTTATTTTTTTTTAAATTGAAATTAAGGCCTTTTTAGGCATCGAAGACCATTAAGACCCCGTATCTATTTTCAGTTGGATGGGTATATTGATTGCATCCAGGGCCGGCGCAAGCTATTCTGCCGCCGGCAAGATATTTTTTTTGCGCCCCCCCCCCCCAAACTTTAAAAATTTAATTTGCCGCCCCCCTCCTTAAAATTTTCCCCGATCTCAAAAATTTTTCTGCGAAATTTTTTTTTTTTTTTCGCGGAACCAAAATTTTTTCCCGTGTGCCGCCCGCGGAACATTTTCTCTTGCGCTGAACCAAAATTTTTTCCAGTCCGGGAAAATATTTTACCGTTTTTTTTTTAGAGACACAAAATTTTTGCCGCCCCCGGGACCGAAATTTTTTCCCGTGTGCCGCCCGCGGAACATAAATTTTTTTTTTTTTTTCCCTTTTTGCCGCCCTCTCCAGGTTGCCGCCCTAGGCGGCCGCCTAGTTGGCCTAGTGGACGCGCCGCCACTGATTGCATCGTTCATTAACATGGAGCCAAACAATAAGAAAAATTAAACGATATTAATTTTTTTTATTAAGTGTTTAAAGAGTATTTTTTTTCCTTTTTTAGACAATATTTTTAATCTTCCCACGCCACTTTTGCACCATCACAATGGCCGCTAATTTGCTCTGGGTCTTCTACCGCAGACTGAAAGTTTATAAAACTTATATAAATTCTAATAATATTAAATAAATTGGGGGTTTTTAATTTATATATATATAGAGATTTTCAAGTACAGATAATGAGAATTTGAAATATACCATTTGTAGAAGAAAGTTTATTTACTTGACAAAAAAAACTAAAATTATTTTCAATGGATATTATAAGAATTACGTCCATCACAACTCAACACATTTTCTTAAGAGCGCCCGTATAGAGTATTTAGTTTCCCATAGCGCCTTAATTCCAAACTTGAGTTTTAAATGTTGACTGATTGAAATAAAGTATGGTTATTTTTCAAAATTTTAATCTCATATTTGGATATTTTATACACAACGGAGAATCCTAAATAAATACAAAATTTCATGAGATTTGAAGTTTTTTTTGTTAAATATGTAAAAGTTACAACCCTATTGAATTGAAATTAACATGCAAATCCCGATAGGGATTTAATATTGGCTCAATGGAAGGAAGAGCCAGAAAATGAATTTGAAAAAATGAAATACTACACCAATAAAGTGTACTTCAAACGATTGTCAGGCCAAAATAAAAATATACATTTTAAGAGAATCTAAAAAATAATTGATTTTTGAATTTTAATCAAAATTACTGGAGCCGATTTTGGGAAATTCGAAAAATAAAATGTAAAAGTACTTCAGTAAAGTGTACTTCAAACAATTTTCACTAAAGATTTTGCTGACATACTTTTTAAAAGAATCTAAAAAATAGTTGATTTATGAGTTTTAATCAAAATGGGAAAACATTTTTTACACCGTTACCATGGCAACCATTTCTCCTATCTTTCCTATGAAGTACAAGAGTAAAGTGGTCTTCAGAAGATTTCAAGAGCAAAATGAGAATATACATTTTAAAGAGCATGTAAAAAATAATTGAGTTATGAATTTTAAATAAAACCGTTGGAGCGAATTTTGAAAAAATCGAAAAAAAAAAACTGAAAAAGTACATCAGTAAAGTACTAATATTATACTTTTTGGCCGATTTTGTTTAAAGGCATATTTTCAACCTTTGGGGGGGGGGGGAAGAGTGCCTAACTTAAATATAAAATTTTAACTTCGAAGCTCATTTCCTTCTTGCTTAAAAATGTCCACACAAACATACAGACACACACACACACACACACACACAGACCAATTTTGCGGGACACGCTTTTTTGGACTCAGGGGACCTCAAATCATGTATTTCCATCAAAATCTTGACATCGAATTTTTGACATAATCGCACTACTTTCTCTCTCTAGGCCTATATACTGTATTTCATAGATATTTATTTGTTTGCTCTGAGGCTATTGAGCCTCCTGGAGCACAGAAAACTATACAAAAAATTTACAATCAAGAGAATGTATCCAAGTCTAAGAGTATATGATGCATGCTCTCCCTTCTCCCCAAAGCGGTGCGATTCATCCAACCGACCCCCTCTGCTCATTTAATAAATATTCGTGAAATCTGACTTTAAAAGTCGCCAGTGTCCCCGACCCTCTAATGCGCTCCGAGATTCCGTTCCACAACCTCACAGACTCCACAGAGAACGACTTACCAAATGTTGTCGTTCTGTGCTTCGGCATCTGTAGGTCAAGCGGACTCCCCCTGAGACTCCTGGGCACATTGTCCGTCCTAAACTGGATATCCCCGTATAAGTAGGAGGGCTGCTGATTCTTCAAGAGACCATACACATAACACCCTAGGTAGTACCTCCTCCTATTCCTCAACTTTAACCAACCGAGCTTATTATAGTAGGGCGTTATGTGATGGTCAACGGGGACTCCGAATATAAACCTCACGCAGGAGTTTAACACCCTCTCGAGTGCAAGTCCCCTCTCCCCCATCAGATCATTGTAGACGAGGCAGCAGTAGTCGAACTGCGGCATTATCAATGAGTTGATGACCACCCGTCTAATTCCCAGTGGCAAGCAATCTTTTATTCTTTTGAACTGGTAGAGGTGTTTATAAACTTTGTTCGAGACATCGGAGACATGCTCTTTCCATGAGAGGGTTCTATCGAACACCACTCCTAGATTTTTGACTGAATTTGAGTAAGTGAGAGCACTGCCTCCGATCCTCACTGGGGGTACCTCCACCAGTTTGCGAATGTGGGCGTTACTACCAAAAATAATGGCTCTAGTTTTTCCCACATTCAATTTGAGTTTTTTTTCGTCAACCCATCTACAGATGCTAACTATGTCGCAGTTCAACCTTTCCACCGCCGTCCCCACCTCGTCAAAAGGGCAAGAAATATAAATCTGCAGGTCGTCCGCGAACAAGTGATATCTGGAATGCGTTATTTGCCGGCCAATGTCATTAATGTATAGAGAAAACAAAAGCGGCCCCAGGACAGAGCCCTGGGGTACTCCCGATGACGTCGGCAGCTCATCAGACATGACCCCATCACCATGGATAATCCTCTGGGACCTACCCGTCAAGTAGGAGGTGAACCACCTCAGGACCGTCGACGACATATTCATCTCGCTAAGGCACTCCACCATAAGGCCATGATCGACGGAGTCAAATGCCTTGCTAAGGTCAAACAGGACCAGGATTGTGACCTGTCTCCTGTCAATAGCGCTCCTAATGTCGTCGCTCACCCTGAGGAGGGCAGACTGCGTGTTGTGAAACCGTCTGTAACCTGACTGCCGAGGGTCCAAAATCCCCAAATTCTCTAAATAGGATGTCAGATGATGGTGAGCAATTCTCTCTAAGACTTTAGACAGACTGCACAGAAGTGAAATTGGTCTATAGTGTGCACATTCGCTCGGGTTTGGCACCTTTGGCAGGGGGCGAACAATGGAGGACTTCCAAATCTCGGGAAAACAACCCTCCTGCAAGGACTTATCGAAGATATGAATAAGTACAGGCAGAATGACAGGGGCACAGAGTCTTATCATTTTAATAGATATATGATCCGTGCCCATCGCCTGCGATCGAGATCTGGACAAACAGGTGAGAGCCAATTCCGGCCCAACATGCGGAAAATAAAATCTCTCGCTGTCAAAAGTTCGAAACAGGGAATCAGCAGGTGGCTCACGACAGCCAACCGACGGATGGTATGCCGAGATGAAATACGCATTAAGGTCGTTTGCGTCAACACTAAGCGGGCGACTAGCTCTACTTCTTGTTAATCCAAGTCGAGATATCTCCTTCCATAGGAAATAGGGAATAGGGTAAGAGAAAGTAAAAATATAAAAATTCTTCTTCCAAGTTAGATAAACCATTTTCTAATTGTTAGAACAGTTCCAGAAAAAACACCATCTGTATTTATTTGACAAGAGAAATAAAACAAGTACAGTAAATTTTTTTTAAACGTCGTCAAAAGAATTGAGTGCACTTATTTTATTTGCTCCAAGGTGCTGAATATAGTGTATATCCATGCCACTGTTAACAATTGTTAATTCCCCTCTTTTCCGAATATTTAGCTATACTAATCGTTTTATAAATAAAAATAAAAAATTTGAGACTAATTACTTGTATGTTTTTCGGAGTGGTCCAGATTTCTTCATCTCGAGAATCGTCAGCGGGATGTAGCATCGATTCCAAATATTCATAATGAGCAAGACGTTGGACCTGGAAAGAAGAAAATATTTTTAAATAATAATTAGGGCTAAGTTTTATAATAAATAAATTTAACGGTTTAGTAATTTATCTGAGACCTCCAGCTAAAAATTTATAAACATTCAATTTTATATTTATATAATTTTAATATACGATTTGATTATTGATAACATGATGGAATTTAATTCTTTCCCAAAAATAAGCATATATAATTTCTGTCATTGAGAGTTGAATAAATTTCAATTATTGTCATTGAAAATGCCCAGGAAATAAAATATTTACTGATGATCAAATGGCAGGAAACCAGCTTAGATCGCTTTTTTGAGCTTAGAGATTAATCGATGTGTTCTATTTCTATTTGAGAGTAGAAATAGAAATTAATTTGAAATACAATATAAGAACAAGGGCAGTTCCAGAGGGGGGGGTCAAGGGGGTCGTGACCCCCCCCAAAAAATCTTTTTTTTTTTAACACACACTTTTTTCCCATTCACACAATCTTTTAGGCAACTTAGGCCATTTAAGACTTAAACGATACTTATATTTGATTAATATATATTTATTGGGGTCCAGGCCCATTTATTTATACTATAAAAAAAAAAAACAGTGACCCCCCCCCAAAATGTAAGGCTTGGACCGCCCTTGTATAAGAATAAACTAAAATATAAAAAAAATGTATTATTATTTCTATGAATATCCATATATAGTATATAAACTGATAAAATATTTTAAATAATGGGCAATAAGATGTGATTTAAAGTTTAAATGATAATAAATTTCCTTACAAATTAGAAAATATACTTTAAACTCGGGTGGTTTCCAAAAAGAATTAACAATTAATAATTTAACAATAATTTGTAAAAAAAAAAAAAAAAAGTTTTTATATTATTATAAATATTTACAAACTCAGATGGAAATGTAATTTTGATTAATAACCTTCCCGATTCCATAAGATGGGTCATCGAGAGAGTTAATGATTTCATAATGATGATGATGATATGATTTAAACGAGGGAGAAGACTAATTCCACAAGTCTTGCCAAACGAGAATAACAAGATCCCTCTTAATCGGGGCCGTTACAAGAGAATAGTTAGATTATGTTTCAAGGGCGGATCCAGAGGTGTTTTTCGGGGGGGGGGGGGGGTAATCTGGTGTGACTGGTCGCAAAGCAAACAATTATTTCTTAATTTCGGTAATTTAAAGGCGCATTCTGTACTTGTTTGCCAGAATATAAATACAAATCAAATTTTTAAGTATAAAATTACATTAAAAATAAATTTTTTTGCGAAAAAAATTTTTTTTTTTAATCTCGGGGGGGGGGGGGGGGTAATTACCCTTTTACCCCCCCTCCTTGTATCTGCCCTTGCTCTATTTATCTAGTCCTTAAAAATAAGCCTCCACAATAAATATCCAATAACTAGAATCGATGTGACCATCATTAATATGCTAATCAGAGAGGCTTTAAGGTATTCGAGGTTCCAAATCACCAAAAACTGTTGCTCTCGCATAACTATCTTTTTGTTAGGGATTATTTTCAAAAGGATATTTTAGCAAAAAAATTAACATTCAATTTGCATATGGTGCATTTTATTATGGGCCAGTTTTATCCCTTGAGATCAAGTAGTGAATTTAATCAAAAGCTAGCTAACAATGGAATAGTAAGCAATAATTTGATTATTACAAACAATGTGCAAGTATAATTTTACACGTATCATTCAGACTACAGGCCAAAATCATGTTCTTTTTAGCTCATTCGACTGTGGAAATTTTCTTCTTAACTAACTTAGTTGCCTGCCACTAACAAGAAGAGTACACGGTTGACTCGTCACCGATTTTGATCTCCTTTTATCTGGTGAATCTATACTAAAAAATATTTGTTTCCTGATCGAGCTTTTTCGTCCAATGCGCCCTGTAACAATTTTTTTCCTCATTGAAATTTTAAAATCTGAAAAGGATTGTTATAAGGCTCAAAGAAAAGCATATCAACAACAAAAGCTAATAATAGCGTAACGGGTAGAGATGTATAGATGTATTTATCTGCAACGGGCCAGAGCTTGGAAGCTCCATTGGCATGGGCGTAGCCAGGGGGAGGCAGGGAGGGGCGTTGCCCCCCCTGGCTTGTCCTAAAAATTAAAAACAAAACAAATATATATTTTTCCCATTGGGAATTTTTTTAACGCCCCAATCCACTACATTAATTAATTAATTTTTTTTTTTTATTTAAATAAATAATTAATAATCTATGTATATATTATATTAATTGCAAACCCCCCTCGGCCTAATGAGGGTTGGCCCCCCTAACAAGATGTCTGGCTACGCCTGTCCATTGGCCCTTCTTAGATTGTACACTGTTTTGTCTGACAGATGTTTTACATTCGTGAATATAGTTATACAATTTTATTTTATTTGTATGAATAAGAAAGGCAATTTTACAATCTTAAGAATCCATTCACAGAGCACGCAAGCCCCTCCACGCAAGTCCGTCCACCATACTCAAGAAAAATGAAAAAACGAAAACACTCACAAAAAAGATTAAAAAAAAGCACCCTGGCGCCGCCTAGCAGGCAAGGAACGAAGCAACCCCCGCCGAGAAAGCCGAATACGAGGTCGCCACCCTTGTCCGCACGGGGAGGCCGTTCCAAAAAGCGGATTGAGACCACTCGAAACGACCTCCCATAAAGGAAGGTTCTGTGGGTGGGCACACTAAGATCGAGCGGCCTAATCCTGGATCCTATCCGAGTGAAGTAATCCCTCAGGTAGACAGGACACTCACCCCGCAGGATGATCCATGTCAGTCTCAAGCATGCCATAGCACGCAGGTCTGTTACCCTCATCCATCCCAGCTCCCTGTTGAAAGGAGATATATGCTCATCCCTTCTAAGTCTGAGGACGAACCTAAGAGCATAATTTTGAGATCTTTGTAGTTTGTTCATTAAGATGCATGTAAGGTCCGCCATGATTACTAGACTAAAATTTAAATGAGAGAAGACCAAAGCCCGCACCAGTTTCGCCCGGAGCCTAGCGGAAAGAAAGTCCGCTCGCTGTTTGGATCGCACGCGAGACACGAGCGCACACCGCGGTAGAGGAGAGGGTTAGTAATCCAGGGATCCCAAGTTCAAAACCTGGGTTGCCATTTTTTTTTTTTTTTTTTTTGTAATATTTATTGTATTAAAAAAAATATATTATATTTATATTATAAAAATATTTTATTTATATTTGTGACATATTTATTACATATTACATATTTATACAGAAAACAATGAATCAATTAGATATATAAATGAACTAGCCGCAAGGTTCGCCTTCGGCTTCGCCCCCTGGACCCACAAGCTCGCCTACCGGCGAGCAATTGCCCGCCTTCGGCGGGCAAGTTCCTTGCACTGCCATCGTTGAAACCCTGAAATTCCCGCAGCGTAAACCTTCTTATCTTAATTCGTGGCCAACCCTCAACATCGATGCCTCGTTTCTTCTTTAGCGCAAAAAACAAACTGATATCTCTCGATCCGTTTATAAGTCATTATAAAATTTAAAAAAAAAACTCCAAAATGAGAATTCAGTGCTTTTAAAACTAGAATTTGAAGCTTCGTAAATAAGGCCAAGGCAATAAATGTAATGTATCAGACAAATTATAACTTTTTTAGAATTAATAAAAAAAAAAAGTTGAGATTTAGGTAAATTGAAAAATCCTAAATTTCGTAAAAATGGGGAAGGGAGGGTGGTTCGGTTAAAACTAAAACCGGTTACACCAGATTTTTTGTTTCAGGATATTTTTTCTTTTTTATTTAATTTAAATCCTAAGGCCCGAGGTCACTAAATAACTTTACATCCCTTGAAAGATATTTATTCAAGAAACTTAAATCGAAAAAATCATGTTGATGTATTATTTAAATTGATATCTTTTATCGTTTAAAACATAGTTTCTCAAACTTATTTTGCTGACTGTCCCTTTTTTTAAATTTTTTTAATTTTTTATTTTCACATCTGTAAACAAAGATTTACTTCAATTACAGAAAGAGAGAGGAGAGATTGGCAATGTTTGAAAATTTGCACGGCAAGTGGGATCTGAATTGGGTGGGCAACTCTAGATTCGTAACCCGCAGTTGATCCGATTAGACATGAGTCTCCTATGGTTTTAGTAATCTTCAAAAGACATAAATTTATGACATAACTAATGAGAAAATTAAAGGAATTTTTTCGATTTTAAGGAGTTTGATAATATCAGGTTCTATTTGAGTAAAATACAACGAAAAGTCGCCGCGTTCAGTAACTTGAAGCCAATTTATCTTTTAAGTTATCAACATTTCTACAATACTATATAAATCCACGTGATAAAAATGAATGCAATACCTGTAATAACAAAAATTACACGATATTAATTTTTAATTTACTTTAGTACGTGATTAGCGAGTATTTTTTTTTTATCTGCCCACGCGATTTCTGCACCATCTCGCCACATAATTTTCTCTGGGTCATGTACGGCCCTCTGAAAGTCTGAAACGCCCTCAGGAGAGGGGGCGTTATCGCCTATGTTGAGAGCGTATGGTTGAAAAGATGTTAAAGGAAATATAATAGTATTATTATAAAATTTTATAAAATTTAAATTTCTTCAAAAAAAATTATGAAATCTCGCAAATAGATTATGTGTATTAAAATTATATAAATTCTAATAATATTAAATAAATTAGGGGTTTTAATTTGTTTTGGCGGGTGGGAGGATAGGGGTGGGGCCATGAATTTCGAAAATTCGCTTCTTAAATGACGCCTACGCAATAAAAGTAATCCACATGCCAAATTTCAACTTTATAGGTATTATAGTTTAGGCTGGGCGTTGTCATCACTTAGTAAGTCAGTCAGTCAGTCAGTCAGTCAGTCAGTCAGTCAGTTAGTCACAAGTCTCTTTATATATATAGAGATGGAGAAAAAAAGAAAAGTGTTGGGAAAAAAATGCATTTTTTACAAAAATGATGAATTGTGGTACTTAGCGACCGAATTTCAAAAAACAACCCCAAAATTAATTTTATGTGATGGGGGAAGATAGGGGGGGGGGGCTTTAACGTAGAAAGCATATTGCTATCTCATTTCAGTTAAAAGTTGAAAAATCCGAATTTTTCACAAAAATAGAGATTTGGGGTACTTAGGGGCCGAATTTCAAAAAACCCCGAAATTAGTTTTTAGGGGTTCATTTAAGGCGGCTTTTAGCATAGAAAGCATATTGATATCTCATTTCAGTAAAAAGTTCTAAAAATCCGAATTTTTTACAAAAATAGCGATTTGGGGTACTTTAGGGCCGAATTTCAAAAAACCCTGAAACAACGAATTTAGATATTCTTCTAAGGAAGGTTTTAGCGAAGAGAGCAAATTGATATCTCATCTCGTTTAAAAGTTATTAAAGAAATAGTAAAATCAAAATTTTACCCAAAAATGTCGATTTGGGGGGTCTTAAAATCGGAATTTCGAAAATTCGCTTCTTAAATGACGCCTACGCAATAAAAGTAATCTACATGCCAAATTTCAACTTTATAGGTATTATAGTTTAGGCTGGGCGTTGTCATCACTTAGTAAGTCAGTCAGTCAGTCAGTCAGTCAGTTAGTCACAAGTCTCTTTATATATATAGAGATAATTAAAATAAAGGCAGTAAGATATAGAAAATTAATGTTTTTCTTTATGAAATATCAAAAGAAATATTTAGCCAATACATTTGCTGTCAATAGGAAGTATCAGTTTAGTTAGTTAGTTTATATATCTAATTGACTTATTATTCATTATTTTCTGTATAAATGTGTAATAAATATGTCGCAAATATAAATAATATATTTTTATAATATAAATATAATATTTATTTTTTATACAATAAATAATACTATAAAAAAAAATGACAACCCAGGTTTTGAACTTGGAATCCCTGGATTACTAACCCTCTCCTCTACCCGTTACGCTATTAGCTTTAGTTGTTGATATGCTTTTCTTTGAGCCTTATAACAATCCTTTTCAGATTTTAAAATTTCAATGAGAAAAAAAATTGTTACAGGGCGCATTGGACGAAAAGCTCGATCAGGATACAAATATTTTTCAGAATAGATTCACCAGATAAAAGGAGATCAAAATCGGGGACGAGTCAACCGTGTACTCTCCTTGTAAGTAGCAATGAAAAACAAAAAGAAATCGGCCATCAGTCCTTCAGTCTTGCTCCTACACGGTCAGTCAAAACTCAAATTCTGACAGTCTGACTGATCGTATAAGGGCCCCTTTAGAGACTGTAAACTACCAGTCAATATATCGCTTAAGATCTTCCAACCCTATTAGAAGGTAGCCAAAGTGGAAAGTAATGGTTCGAGTGCAAGGGGGGCCAAGGGCGGATCCAGAGGTGTTTCTCGGGGGGGGGGGGGTAATTTGGAGTGACTCGTCGCACAGCACACTATTTTTTCTTAATTTCAGTAATTTAAAGGCGCATTCTGTACTTGTTTGCCAGAATATAAATACAAATCAAATTTTTAAGCATTAATTTGTAAAATTTTACGTGAAAAATAAATTTTTTTGCAAAAAAAAGGTATTTTTTCAAATCTCGGGGGGGGGGGGTAATTACCCCCCTTTACCCCACCCCTTGTATCCGCCCTTGAAGGGAGCCAATATGCCCAATCAAACAAACATAATCTCATTTCACAAAAAATTTTTATCTTAAGAAATATTTGTTATCTTTATTAAATCCACAGAATCTTGAAAAAGAATGGAGATGTGCATATTTAAAAAAAAAAAAAAATTGAATACCAGGAATCTTGAAAAATTCAAGGTCAAAAAAATATAAAATTTTCTTATTGTAAAATATTGGCATTTATAAGAAAAAAAAAAAAAAAAAATATTCAAAAGGAATATATTTTTGCAAAATCCAAGTATAAAATCCAATGTTAGAGGAAAACTTTCAGTGTGCATAATTTGACATTCTTCCATGTAAATAACCCCCAAAACTATGTATTTGTACACTAAAAAACAAAACCTTCTAAAATCAATGGAAATCCATTTCAATTCATTTCGAAACCGCAATGAAAATGCGTCAATGCGGTTTCTCGTCAATTCAATGGGATCTTGTTAAAACGAAATTGAAGGTGCTTCTTATAATTTTAAGTTTTTCTTGTTAAAAAAAAACTGACAGTATTTTCAGTAATTTTAAAAGAAAATTTTGTTAAAACCAAAACGACAGGATTTCCCGTAATTTTAGAAGGATATTTTGTTAAAACCAAATTGACAGGATTTATTATTAGAAAAATTTTCAATTATAGACTAAATTTTTGTATTAATTATTTATTAAAAATATAAATACTGTACAACGTTTCGACTGCTTACCATAGATAATATAGGTGGGAACACAGACAAGGGCGGATCCAGAGGTGTTTTTCGGGGGGGGGGGGGGGTAATTAGGTGTGACTCGTCGCACAGCACACTATTTTTTCTTAATTTCAGTAATTTAAAGGCGCATTCTGTATTTGTTTGCCAGAATATAAATACAAATCAAATATTTAAGTATTAATTTTTAAAATTTTACGTGAAGAAAAAATTTTTTTGCAAAAAAAAGGTATTTTTTTCAGATCTCGGGGGGGGGGGGGGGGGGGGGGGAAATTACCCCCCCCCCCCTAGGGGGGCCTTGTATCCGCCCTTGAACACAGATTAATGATATCATTAATCTGTGGGTGGGAAAGCCTGTCGAACTCTGATCAAAATTGACATTTGGCTCAAAATTCAAACTAACTCAGATTACACGCAGGAGAGTGCACTAGTGCTTCAATCAACCATGCCGCCTTGCTTTAAAAATTATTTATTTATTTTTATTCACTTAAAATCTTTTACTTAATATGTATCTATATGAATGTATATGTCACTTGTAAATGAACATTTTCAATTACATTCGAATTATTTTATTTAAGTTTTTTTTTTTTTAATTTGTTTGATGTCTTATATACCTGGTAACTAACAAAAAAACCAGAAATTAGAAATTTGGTTTGATAAAAACATTATAAAATTATTGATAAAACACTTTTTACTTTCTCTTAGCCTATATATGAAATATATAGAGAGAGAAAGTATTGCGATCATGTCAAAAATTCGATGTCGAGATTTTGATGGATATATACATGTTTTGAGGTCCCCTGAGTCCAAAAAAGTGGCTCCCGCAAATTGGTCTGTGTGTGTGTGGGGGTGTGTGTGTGGGTGTGTGCGCGTGTGTCTGTATGTGTGGACAGATTTTTAGCATGAAGGAATTGAGCTACCGGATTGAAATTTTATATTTAACTTAGGTATCTTCCCACACGCTCAAAATAAGCTTTTGAACAAAATCGGCCAAAAAGTACTAGTACTTTACTGATGTACTTTTTCAGTTTTTTTCGATTTTCTCAAAATTCGCTCAAAGGATTTTTTTTTTTTTTTTAAATCATAAATCGACTATTTTTTAGATGCTCTTTGAAATGTTTATTCTCATTTTGCCGTTGAAATCTTCTGAAGACCACTTTACTCTTGTTCTTCATAGGAAAGATAGAAATGGTTGCCATGGTAACGGAATTTAAATCTTTTTCTTTTTATTAGATTAAAAATCAATTATTATTTAAATTCCCATTTTTTTTTATTTTATTTCTGTCTTTGATTGTTTCGGAGAAATCATATCTCTCTCTCTCTCTCTCTCACTTGCAAACATTATCGTCTGTCTCTCCGCCTTCTCTCATAGGCCTAATGTTAATTTCCTATAGAGATTTGTATGTTAATTTCGATTCAAAAGGGGGTCCCCTTTGGAACTTTTTAGGCATTTAAAATTTTTTTTTCCAATTCTTATGAAATTTTGTATTTATTTACGATTCTATATTGTGTATAAAATGTCCAAATATGAGATTAAAATTTTGAAAAATAACCATAGTTTATTTCAAGCAGTCAACATTTAAAATGCAAGTTTGAAACTAAGGTGCTATGGGAAACTAAATATATCTCGACACAAAAAATCTGGTGTGGCCAGCACGGTGCACAACTTTCTCTTACCGAAGGGTAAGAGAAAGTTGTGTGCTGTGCGCCAGTCACACCAGATTTTTTTATTTAATTCTAAGACATCAAAGTAATTTAATAATCAACATATAAATTAAAATAATTCGAAATGTAATTGTAAATGTTCATTTACAAGTGACATATACATACTTATGCAAACACGTGTTGTCCAAAATTCTTTAGATCAGCTGCTGAATATGTTTTTAAAAATGAGTTTTACTAAATAAAAAAAGTAAAATCAAACTACCTAAATTGAATATAAAATATTTGAAGTTAAGATTTGATTATTATGTTTTGAAACAAAAATTGTTTACAAGTTGATAAGTTTGGTCTGTGTATTTGAAGAGCATTTTCTAGACTGATTCAGAATCATGTTCCAAATTCAACTAACACTAGCGCGCCCAAGCGGCTGCAAGCGCCTATACCTCAAACTAAGCTAGCGACAGTGGCAGTGGACATGACATCTGTAAACATGTGTGTGTCAGGTTTTGAACTGTCAAATTATGTGAGTTACACCACCCTGCTGCTTACTCCTCAGTCGTTCTCAAGTACTGTGCACTTGCTCCGACTCAAGTGAACTAATCGTCATGTCCGTTTAGTGCCTTTTTACGAGTAGATCTATATACAACGACGTCAGCGTTGACAGCATTTCCTGTATTTTTTAATGGACATTTTTTTAAAACCAAATTCCCTGTATTTTTTAAAGGATTTTTTGTCAAAAACAATTTGAAGGGATTTCTTATAATTTTAAATGTACTGTTAAGATGTGTTATTTTATAAATATTAATATTTTGAAACATTAAGAAAATATCACAAATAAGTAATGATTTATATACTTTGGAAAAAACTATTGAAATATCATTTTCGGAACCCTAGGATGAATTGTTCAATTGTAGATGCTGAATCTTCTTCGATGATTTCAGTATTCTGAAAAAAAAAGTTTGTTTTTTAATTCCACCAAAATTTGTTTAAGGCTTTTACGGCATCTGACAATGTGAGACTATTTAGACCCAGTGAATTTGTAGCCATTTGGTAGGAGATAAATTTTTTTAGCAGTGAACGAGATGCTAACCCTCGACTTTAACACAGGAATGATTTTTTATGAAGGGGAAGGGAGTATTTTTTTTTTTGACGTGACAACGTCTTACAAATCATGTGTCTATAGTGGCATGTTAGAGGGGCTTGCACGAAAAAGTTTATTGGCTTGAATAACTCCTCTGTCTTAAGAGGTATAATTATGAGAAATATACGGTTAGAAAGAATGAGTTTTCAGCTAAAGATTTCACCATTTATTTTTTCCCTATCATTTTATTTTACCGCGCTGCGGTAAATTCTAATTTGAAAGTTTAAACCCCTGTAGATTCTGAACGGCTAATCAGATCAGACTAAATGGGATGTCATTTGATGCAGAAAGAAAACCTCTAATAGAATAAATAAAAAAATCCCGAGTAATTAACTCCAAAATTGGTTTTTTTCTCGAAAAACCTCATTTTTTAGGCAAAAAAATATCGAAAAATAGCCCTACTTGTGCAACGCCTAGCTACTTGACAATAAAAGCTACATTAAATCTAAATATAGTTTTAGAAAGAGTGGTTCAATACCCCGAGGGCTTTTTTTCTTTTTTTTGATATGAGGTCATTTTACCGCATGAGAGCACTCGGCGGGATTTCGTTTTTCGAAATTTTAAACCCCTGTAGATTCCGAACGGCTAATCAGATCCGACTAAATGAGATGTCATTTAGTGCAGAAAGATAACCTCTAATAGAATAAATAAAAAAATCCCGAGTAATTAACTTCAAAATTGGTTTTTTTCTCGAAAAACCTCATTTTTTAGACAAAAAAATATCGAAAAATAGCCCTACTTGTGCAACGCCTAGCTACTTGACCATAAAAGCTACATTAAATCTAAATATAGTTTTAGAAAGAGTGGTTCAATACCCCGAGGGCTTTTTTTCTTTTTTTTTGATATGAGGTCATTTTACCGCATGAGAGCACTCGGCGGGATTTCGTTTTTCGAAATTTTAAACCCCTGTAGATTCTGAACGGCTAATCAGATCAGACTAAATGGGATGTCATTTGATGCAGAAAGAAAACCTCTAATAGAATAAATAAAAAAATCCCGAGTAATTAACTCCAAAATTGGTTTTTTCTCGAAAAACCTCATTTTTTAGGCAAAAAAATATCGAAAAATAGCCCTACTTGTGCAACGCCTAGCTACTTGACAATAAAAGCTACATTAAATCTAAATATAGTTTTAGAAAGAGTGGTTCAATACCCCGAGGGCTTTTTTTCTTTTTTTTGATATGAGGTCATTTTACCGCATGAGAGCACTCGGCGGGATTTCGTTTTTCGAAATTTTAAACCCCTGTAGATTCCGAACGGCTAATCAGATCCGACTAAATGAGATGTCATTTAGTGCAGAAAGATAACCTCTAATAGAATAAATAAAAAAATCCCGAGTAATTAACTTCAAAATTGGTTTTTTTCTCGAAAAACCTCATTTTTTAGACAAAAAAATATCGAAAAATAGCCCTACTTGTGCAACGCCTAGCTACTTGACCATAAAAGCTACATTAAATCTAAATATAGTTTTAGAAAGAGTGGTTCAATACCCCGAGGGCTTTTTTTCTTTTTTTTTGATATGAGGTCATTTTACCGCATGAGAGCACTCGGCGGGATTTCGTTTTTCGAAATTTTAAACCCCTGTAGATTCCGAACGGCTAATCAGATCCGACTAAATGAGATGTCATTTAGTGCAGAAAGATAACCTCTAATAGAATAAATAAAAAAATCCCGAGTAATTAACTTCAAAATTGGTTTTTTTCTCGAAAAACCTCATTTTTTAGACAAAAAAATATCGAAAAATAGCCCTACTTGTGCAACGCCTAGCTACTTGACCATAAAAGCTACATTAAATCTAAATATAGTTTTAGAAAGAGTGGTTCAATACCCCGAGGGCTTTTTTTCTTTTTTTTTGATATGAGGTCATTTTACCGCATGAGAGCACTCGGCGGGATTTCGTTTTTCGAAATTTTAAACCCCTGTAGATTCCGAACGGCTAATCAGATCCGACTAAATGAGATGTCATTTAGTGCAGAAAGATAACCTCTAATAGAATAAATAAAAAAATCCCGAGTAATTAACTTCAAAATTGGTTTTTT
>JAKCPI010007284.1:0-28856 GCA_023213315.1 Euborellia annulipes | reverse complement strand
TAGTTTTTGTTAAAGGACGTTTAGACGTCGCTCCTGAACTCCTTTAAGATTTTTTAGGTTTATTTAAGTAATAATATAAAAATAATAATATTGAAACTTATTTTAAAATGCAGGAAATATATGTTAAGTCAAATTGATTTCGGATTTTTTTTAAATTAATAAAAATAAATTTTTAAAAATATTTAATTAAAAAATGATTTTTTACTTAAAATTTGCAAAAAATACTTCTTAATATAAATGGATTTATTATAGCGCTTATTGAATTTAATTTAATCAATTTTTAGTTAGTAATTTATAATAATATTTTTGAAAAATTAAAAAAATAATGATCACCAGCGCTTCAGTGCGGAGAAGTTAAGAAGTAATATGATTATAGGTTAAATATTGACATCCGATTGACATGTTAATATATATATGATCGAGAAAATGGCAATGGCAGCACAAAATAAAAAAAAAAAAACCAATGCAATAGCACCTAGCGAGATTATGGCATTGATTGATGGATACAATAATCATTATACGACGTTTCATCAGTCAAATACTACATCAAGAAATGATAGTCTTAAAAAGTAATTGAGTCGTATAAAACCCCAATATCCAAGACAGAGATTGTGCGCAGCCGGCTGCATGCCTCGCGTGACGACATCACACTGCGGACCTCCGCGAAGAAACTCGCAAGGGAAACATGCAAAAAACGCTTCAAAAATGTTAATTTTTTTTAAGCCCTTTTCGGAAACTGAGGCCATTCAGTATAAAAAAAAAAACACGTTCACACACACATACATGGTATCCAAATTGTGAACGGTTGGATCCTCAACAAGGAGTATAGAGGAAGAAGACGAAGGAGGCGGTGGCTAGTTGTTGTTTTGTGTTGATGAATGTTAATGTTTTTTTGTATTAACTAGAGAGAAATAAATTATGGTACTGAATTCGTAAATTCGAGGTTTATTTGTTCTACCTGCGACAATTTGGCGACCGTGACAGGACCCGAACCTGCAATCTTCGGGAGGGAGCTTATAGAACCAGGCGGGTGGGCGAGAAGACGTCCAGGGATATGGATAACTGGGCGGACGAAAGAGGAGGAAAGATAGAGAACGAAGCTAGGAAAGAGTCGGAAAGGAAAAATGCGAGGAAGAGATGAACACCCGTTCAAAGTAGGTAGCTGAGTGTTTATGAAGGGCCCACCCCTGTTTCAAGTCTCCCTCAAGGAATCCATGCGGTCTTCCTCGGAAAGTACAAGGGGGCTGTTTCAAGTGAAAAAGGTTGGCGAGGGGGGGGAACACTCGAGATAAAGGACGGAACTACGCGGATAAAAACCCAACCCAGGCGAAGGATTGTCGACCCGTAGCTGCGAGGTCATTTTTTTCGCCAGCGGGAGAGTTTTGACCTCCTCAACAAGGAGTATAAAAAAGAAGACAGAGGAGGCGGTGGCTAGTTGTTGTTTTGTGTTGTTGAATGTTAATGTTTTTTTTGTATTAACTAGAGAGAATAAATTTTTATACTGAATTCGTAATTCGAGTTTATTTGTTCTACCTGCGACAATTTGGCGACCCCGAACCTGCAATCTTCGGGAGGGAGCTTATGAAACCAGGCGGGTGGGCGAGAAGAAGACGTTCAGGGATATGGATAACTGGGCGGACGAAAGATAGATAGATAGAGAACGAAGCTAGGAAAGAGTCGGAAAGAAAAAATGCCAGATATGTGGAAGAGAAAAATCGAGGAAGAGATGAACACCCGTTTAAAGTAGGTAGCTGAGTGTTTATGAAGGCACACCCTGTTTCAAGTCTCCCTCAAGGAATCCATGCGGGCTTCCTCGGAAAGTGCAAGGGGCTGTTTCAAGTGAAAAAGGTTGGCGAGGGGGGGAACACTCGAGATAGAAGACGGAACTACGCGGATAAAAACCCAACCCAGGCGAAGGATTGTCGACCCGTAGCTGCGAGGTCATTTTTTCGCCAGCGGGAGAGTTGTGACCTCCTCAACAAGGAGTATAAAAGAAGAAGACAGAGGAGGCGGTGGCTAGTTGTTGTTTTGTGTTGTTGAATGTTAATGTTTTTTTGTATTAACTAGAGAGAATAAATTTTTGTACTGAATTCGTAATTCGAGTTTATTTGCAACAAAATGGCTTAAATAAAATCATCGGACTGCCTGGGATCTGAACCGTCGACCCTTGGTATACCAGACAGGCACGCTACCAACTGCCCAACCCAAGGCCCCCCAAGGGTTTTAATTTTATTACATAAAATATCTCAATTCTTTCATCCGGTATCTGAAGCAATGGCAGCATTAGAGTTTAAATTTCGCTCGTCATTCTTTTGGAATCACAAGCCTTATACCTTTACTGTTACTAAAAGCGTCTTTTGCGCTGAACAACTTGGATTGCCTTATTGAGAAGTATTCGCTGCCTCCTATGTTTATGCTGAGTTCTTGAATAATGAGTACACCTATAGATGTTACTACGGAAAGCCCCCGGTCTTGACAAGTAGCACCGTAATATTTACTGACGGCTAACAGCGTAGGATGCGCCTTTTATACTGAAAGCAATTCAGCTTTTCAAATTGCCTCTCTACACTTCAATATCCACAGCAGAACTTATGGCAATCTATCAGGCTCTTCTGTACTCCCGATCCTATAATTTTCAGTCAGTCCGATTCGCAAAGCGCCCTAAAAGCAATCTTCTTCAAGTTCAGAAAATCCACCAGCAAACTAGTAGGAAAGTCATTTCTTTACTCATACAAGCCTTCAGCAACAACCAAGAGATAACAGTTAGATGGACAAGGGCCCACAGAGGATGTCAGGGCAATTTAATAGCCGATTATCTGAGCAGAAGAGCATCCTGTGCGGGATCGCTCCTTGACATTCTATGGGTCGTTTTGATAACTTACCTACCCCAAAAATTAAAATAGCCTCCATATGGGGAAATACATGGTGTTTGTCCTTCAGCATTAAAATAGCTGAAGGACAAACACCATGTATTTGATAACTTACCTACCCCAAAATTAAAATAGCCTCCCTTTGGGGAAATACATGGTGTTTGTCCTTCAGCATTAAAATAGCTGAAGGACAAACACCATGTATTTGATAACTTACCTACCCCAAAATTAAAATAGCCTCCCTTTGGGGAAATACATGGTGTTTGTCCTTCAGCATTAAAATAGCTGAAGGACAAACACCATGGAGTAGGTAAGTTATCAAAACGACCCATAGATGCAAACAAATCTTCAAGCAGGCACTGGATTGGAATAGTAGTAATAAAAATTTTGTTTGTTACTATTGTGATAAAATATTTAACCAAAGAATTTTTGTGTGCAATTTTTATAGTATATTACTCTCGTCAAATTATGTTAAATATCTTGTTTCCAGCTGGCCTGATGATGTCAATAAGGACGAAATCGATAGCCTAGAGATTTAACTAATAAAAATAATATCAACATCTGCCGTTTTATTCTTCACCTACGTAATAAAAATTTTGTTTTTATAATAAAAAAAGGCGCCCCGGGCTTGGTGTAGTGAGTAGCGTGCCTCCCTCCTAAACCAAACATCGCGGGTTCGGACCCAGGCAGTCCGATGATTTTATTTAAGCCATTTGGATACCAGATGGCTTAAATAGAAATGCCTGAACCCACAATAGATATATTCATTACAACGGTTATCGTCTAAAGCAGTGATTCCCAACCTTTTGAAGTCCACGGCACCCCAAAGGTGCGTTGGGAATAACATTACACACTAGGAGCACCCTTCCGTTTTTTTCCCCCTAGCAATACGAAATTTTTGCCGCCCTCAGGATAATTTTTTCCCCTCGTGCGTCTAAATCATTTTATCTTATTTTTAGAAAGATGAAATTTTTGCCGCCTTCCCTGGGAATATATTTTTTTCCCTACGCGGGATTTTTCCCCTTGCATGGAAATCATTTTTTTTTTTAAAGAAAGGAATTTTTGCCGTCTATACAAAAAAAATTTTTTTTCCCCCTGAAAATCGATTTAGCTTTTTTTTTTGCAAAGTTTTTCCATCATGCGGAAAATTTTTTCCGCTTCTGTTTAAATAATTTCACCTTTTTTCTTGAAAAACTTTATTTTTCCGCCACTGTTTTTTTTTTTGCCCTAAATATCTCGCGGCACCCTTGGGTGCCGGGGCACACCGGTTGGGAACCACTGGTCTAAAGTCTTAAATGGCCTAATTTGCCGAAAAGACTGTGTGAATGTGTGAGTGTGAATGAGAAAAAAGTGTGAATGTTAAAAAAAAAAAAAAAAATGAAGAAAAGGCGAGGGTCCCCCGCAAGCGGGCCAGAGTCAGCTGACGGGGGGCGGTGCGGCTTTTAGTAATAATAATACTTATATTATCATGGCAGGTGGGAAGAAGAAAAGTTCAATTCTCTAATTAAATAGTTTGATGACTCTAGTTAAAAAGCTTTGTGAATGCCACAAATGGCCGAGTAGAGTGGAGAGAAGCATCAACATTCTGTGGTTATTGATTGTACGTCCCTATGCCACACACACACACACACAAACCCTTTTCACTCTCTCTAACTAATCTGAATCAAAAAGACGAAAAAAAAAAAAAAAAAAAAAAGAAAAGATTCACGTCATTAAACAAAGAAAGAAAGAAAGAAGAGAATTTTCTTCTTCGTTTCTTTGAATGTGTGTAAATAACAACAACAAATCAAAGGATTTATAGAAATAACAAAAATAAATAAACAAAGAATATTTATTGGATTTTTTTCTTCTCTTGCTGGTGTCAAAGAGATTAAAGAAATTTTTAATAGATTCTTCAAGATTCTAATTATGAACCAAAAAAAATGTGAAGTACAAGAGTGTACATAAATTGATTTTTTTTTTTTTCATTTAAAGATGCGCGACTCGACAAGCCGTCAGAAGACGATTCAGTACCGAGTTACACGAGGCGCCCAGAGATGGCGTTAGTTTTTCCCATAGGAATACAAGGGATTTATTCCATTTCATTTTAAAGATTCCAGCTAATTAATTAAGGGTAGAAGATTAATTATTTTTTACACAATGATTACTAATTTAATTATCTATAAGATATAGAGCGAATATTTTAAAAATATCTTTTATTTAATGCGATTAATCTAAAAAAAAAATTTATTTTTTCGAAAATCAAAAAAAGGGCTTCTATAAGTTGTAGATATTTTAAATAGCTTTAATTAAAAAAAAAAAATTGAGGTCAATAGCTTCAAAATTGTGGTCGCTGGAAAGTCCCAAAACAACAAAATATCTCAAGAACGAAAAGAGCTAGGTGGTTGAAATTTTATATTTAAGTTAGGGACCTTCCGAACTCGTGTTAATAAGCTTTTAAACAAAATCGGTCAAAAAGTACTACTACTTGACTGATGTAGTAAGGTGAAGAAAATAGACTTTATTCGGCCCAAAATTATTTATTACCAATGTCAACGTTTCGGGGACTATACGTCACCCATCCTCAGAATCTTAAAATACAATACAACAACAAAACTTTACAAATTAAGATAAACTTAAAAAGCAAGATATAACAGAAAAAAAAGGAAGAAAGAGGGGAAAGTACACTTACAAAGGTCGTCAAAAGTATTTCGTGCCTCCAGCACTCGTGTAATAAATACAACAATTATTTTGTTGTTTAAAATGATGGCTTGAGCTCACCATATAGCCAAATTGTGTGCAAGTTTTAACCACGAGCCACTCTGAGTCAATGCTAGGCTACAAAAGTTGTACAAAGCTATACAAAGTTGTAGAGCATTAAATTTGCTACAATCTGGTTGTTAAAGTGAATATGTAGACCCAATATTAACCGATGATCAAAGTTAGACATGTTTCTCAAATGTAAAACATAGAGAAAATTCGTTAGGCCGTTTCTCGGCTAATATTGAGTTTACAAATTTGATTTATCAACCAAATTTTAGCAAATTTAATACTCTACAATTTTGTATTGTACTATTGTAGACAAAATATGTTTAGTTTTCGAGATATAAGCGAAAAACTAAAGAAAGTCTCAAGTTTCTCGAAATATAAAACAAACAGAAACTTTGATAAGCCGTATCTCGGTTAATATTGAGTCTAGAATATTCGTTTTATCAACCAAATATTAGCAAATTTTATGCTCTACAAGTTTGTAATGTATTATAATTAACAAAATATATTTACTTTGCGAGATATAATCGGAAAACTGGAAAAAGTCTAAAATAAAAAAAGAAACTTTGTTAGGCCGTATCTCGGTTAATATTGAATCTAGAAATTCGTTTTATCAACCAAATTTTAGCAAATTTTATGCTCTACAACTTTCTAATGTATTATGGTGCACAGAATATGCTTAGCTTACGAGATATAAGCGAAAAACTGAAAAATGTATACACATTTTGAGTTTTTTTTTATTTTTTCAAACCCCTGTACCAATTAAACAAAAGCAAACATTAAAAGCTAAAAATGGAAAGTTAAGTGTTTTTTGGTGTCTAGAATCAGAATTCCAGCATTAAAACAGAAACCCAAAAAAAAAGATCTTTTTTTGTTGACCTGTGTTATACAGTATAATAAAAAAAAAAAAAAAACATTATTTTTATTATTTTTGGAAATAGGTATATTATTTTATTCATTATTCATTTTTTATTGATTTTATCGTTTTATACTCACACATACAAATAACAAAAAATTACAAATATTGATTTGTCAAAAAAAAAAAAAAAAAAATACGTATAAGCATTAATCACATTTTTTTTTTTTGTAATTCATTTAGAGATCTTCTTTTGATAATTCCACCTGTCATTTATTTATTTATTTATTTATGTGAAGTGAACGTAGGTAATAGTGCCACTTGTTAGCCCTTCGGTGGTCATTGTTTTGATAAAATTAAGCACAAGAATAACAAATTGAGTTGTTTATTTATATAATACGCATAAATAAATAAATACTTATATGTTTATTTAAAAAGTTAAAAACCACCAGACAGATAGGACTCAAGAGGCCTCAAAACGTGTATATCCAACAAAACACAGAATTCTTTACAATAATAAAAAGTATAAGAAGACAGGAAAAGAAGTTCAAAATGAATTTCTTCACCTCTTGTTGTTTAGTTAATAGTTCTGAAGATGATCCTGTCCGGAATCGAAACGTCAACGTGATGAGAAATCTATAAACAACGAAATACATCTAGCTGCATATATATATATATTTGTATATATTCTACATCTCTGTTATCCTTTGATTGAAAGAAAAAAAAGTTCGTCTCTTTGAATTTCATTGTTGCTTGTTATTTTTCTTTTTACTTTCTCTTACCTCTATATATATTAATACCAGTATATAGAGAGAGAAAGTATTGGATTCATGCCAAAAAATTAGATGTCGAGATTTTGACGGATATACAAGTTTTGAGCCCCCCCTCCACCTGAAATTCAATATATTAGGTCGACATCAAGCACAGAACGCATTTCAATTACCGCTTGAAAGTGCTGTCAGTCCCCCATATTTATTATTGATTATTTTTGACTTGTCTTTTGCCGACCCCTCAGTGCGTTGGGCGATTTGCCATTTCCGTGTAAATCCATCATTCTAATACGATAATATCCGTTTGATTGAGGAATAGAACGTGGGCGTGTCTCCCTCTGTGTGTGGGGTGTTTGTGTGTCAGAGCACGTCCTCTGTTTGATTACAATCACTCAATTATGTTGACGGAATTGTTTTCCTAATATGCAATTGTACAAGTACAAATTAGATCAATGCGTATAACATCCCATTTTATTTGTTTATTCTTTGCTCAATCCACAACGCAAAGAATTGGAATAAAAAAAAAAACTTTTATGTATAAAATGTTGAAATTTTATATTTAAGTTAGATACCCCGCGGAGCTTTTAAACAAAATCGACCAAAGAGTACTAGTACTTTACTGATGTACTTTTTCAGTTTTTTTCGATTTTTTTAAAATTCGCTCCAACGATTTTGATTAAAAATCAAAAATCAATTATTTTTTAGATGCTCTTTCAAATGTATATTCTCATTTTGTCCCTCGAAATCGTTTGAAGCACCACTTTACTTTTGTACTTCATAGGGAAGATTAGGAGAATTGGTTGCCATGGTAACAAAATATATAAATATTTTCCCATATTTATAAATTTTACAACTTGAATGCTCTCTGGCTTGGTGTAGAGGTTAGCGCGCCTGCCTTGTATACCAAGGGTCGCGGGTTCGGATCCCAGTTAGTCCGATGATTTTATTTAAGCCATTTGGATACCAAATGTCTAAAATAAGAATGCCTAAAGCCCAATATATAGATATTCATAATAACGGTTAGTGTCAAAGTCTTATATGGCCTAAGATGCCGAAAAAAATTGTATGAATGTGAAAAAGTGTGAGTGTTAAAAAAAAAAAAATTTGAATTTTAATATATCGGCGGGAACTAAACAAAAAATCTGGTGTGACAAGCACAGAACACAACGAGAAAATTGTGTGCTGTGCGACCACTCACTGTTCCCTCCCTGTTTTCTGATCGAATTATTGAATTTGTTTCATTTGACTGGAGAGAGTGAGGTGACGTCACATCATCGTCGTCCCTTGATAACTCAATTATTATCTCTCTCTCTCTCTCTCATTTATTTACAAAATGCTTTTGACGTTCATCAGGTAAATCTACAAACATACAAATTAAATTTTTAGAGAAAATGTATATTTTTTACTTTCTCTTACCTATGTATATATGTAATATATATATAGAGAGAAAGTATTGGATTCATGTCAAAAATTCGATGTCGAGATTTTGATGGATCTTCACGTTTTGAGGTCCCCTGAATCCAAAAAAGTGGTTTTCGCGACATGGTCTGTCTGTGGGTGTGTGTGTCTGGGTTCAATTTAAAGCATGAAGGAATTGAGCTAGGAGGTTGAAATTTTATATTTAAGTTAGGCACCCCCCTAGGGCGCGAAAATAAGCTTTTTATCAAAATCAGTCAAAAAGTACTAGTACTTTACTGATGCACTTTTTCAGTTTTTTTCGATTTTCTCAAAATTCGCTCAAAGGATTTTTTTTTAATTCATAAATCAATTACTTTTTAGATGCTCTTTAAAATGTATATTCTCATTTTGTCATTGAAATCTTCTGAAGATCACTTTACTCTTGTACTCCATAGGAAAGATAGGAGAAATGGTTGCCATGGTAACAAAATATAAATATTTTCCCATACTTTTACATCTTGAAAATCAAATGTTCCGTACTGTCGGGAACTAAATACATGTCGACACAAAAAATCTGGTGTGACAAGCACCGAACACAACTTTCGATTACCGAAGGTAAGAGAAAGTTGTGTGCGGTACGCCAGTCACACCAGATTTTTTTAATTTTATTTCTCTCTTTATTTCCGAGAAAAATGGATGACGTCACTCATTGTTTGAACCATGTTGCCTAGAAGATGGACAGAAACCAGCTCCTTTAAGTGACTATCTCTATCTCACTTGCAAACATCGTCTCTCTCTTTCTACGCGTTTTAAACTTTCCTACCTTATCCTCGCATTTGGCTAATGTTAATTTCCTATAGGGATTTGTATGTTAATTTCGATTCAAAAGGGGGTCCCCTTTAGAACTTTTTAGGCATTTAAAATTTTTTTTTCCAATTCTTATGAAATTTTGTATTTATTTACGATTCTATATTGTGTATAAAATGTCCAAATATGAGATTAAAATTTTGAAAAATAACCATAGTTTATTTCAAGCAGTCAACATTTAAAATGCAAGGTGCTATAGGAAACTAAATATATCTCGACACAAAAAATCTGGTGTGAACAGCACGGTGCACAACCGAAGGTGAAAATCCGTCCCGTAGATTCGGAGTCTATACTTTAACTTTGTTTTTTACTATAGGGGCCGATAGTATAAAGCTAGTTCAAAGTTTGAACCTCGGTCAACAGGCGATTTGACCGAGAATTGCGTAGTATAAAACTTGACCGCCAGTCAAATCAGCTTTGACCGAGGTTCAACTTGACCGGCCGAATTCGGCCAGTCAAATTTTTGACCGGAGTTCAAATAGCCAATTTTGACAGCTGGCCATATGTGATCACGTATTTTTAAATACATAAACTAAAACATTATTCAAAAAATATAAATACCAAACAAAGTAAAAATACAGTTTATTATAAAATTGACAATACATTTTAATTTAAAGTATAAATAATAGTAAATGTTGGTAAAATTTTAAAATTATATAAATATTCACAAAATAATAATAATAAATTTTATATTAATAATAAGGGAATAAATATTAATAAATAAAAAATAATATTATTATATATATTATTTATTTTTTAGCAAAAAGCTTTAGTCCTCAGGCCTTTTTCTATTTTTTTTTTTTTTTTTTTCTTTTAGAAAGAAAAGTTATTCGAATAAAATAATCTCAGCCAAAAACATCGGAGATGCAAAAGGGGCGCCTCGCCTTATTTTGCCCAGCGTCGAAGTGAAATCAAAAAAATGCGCCTCGCTTTTCTGATTTATATAAAAGCGAGGAAATATTTTCACTTAAATAAAACCCCTACAGAATTTTATTTGTTTCATATATCCTCGCTTTTATATAAATCAGAAAAGCGAGGCGCATTTTTTGATTTCACTTCGACGCTGGGCAAAAATAAGGCGAGGCGCCCCTTTTTGCATCTCCGATGTTTTTGGCTGAGATTTCACTTCTTTTTGTGAAATATTGCATTTAAATATTATTTAATAATTTTTGTTTATTAAATATTAAGTTATCCCATGAATAGATATTTTAATATGCATTCCAAACAGTAAAAAATAAATACATCATTTGGTATTAATTCAAAACGATAAACATAGGATTTCACCAAATTTTATAAAATTTTAAGTTTTTTATATTTGTTATGTTGGTAAAATGTAAATACATCGTTTGGTATCTATTCAAAACGATAAACATAGGATTTCTCCAAATTTTATAAAATTTTAGGTTTTTTATTTTTGTTATGTTAGTAGGATGTAAATACATCGTTTGGTATCTATTCAAAACGATAAACATAGGATTTCACCAAATTTTATAAAATTTTAGGTTTTTTATTTTTGTTATGTTAGTAGGATGTAAATACATCGTTTGGTATCTATTCAAAACGATAAACATAGGATTTCACCAAATTTTATAAAATTTTAAGTTTTTTATATTTGTTATGTTGGTAAAATGTAAATACATCGTTTGGTATCTATTCAAAACGATAAACATAGGATTTCTCCAAATTTTATAAAATTTTAGGTTTTTTATTTTTGTTATGTTAGTAGGATGTAAATACATCGTTTGGTATCTATTCAAAACGATAAACATAGGATTTCACCAAATTTTATAAAATTTTAGGTTTTTTATTTTTGTTATGTTAGTAGGATGTAAATACATCGTTTGGTATCTATTCAAAACGATAAACATAGGATTTCTCCAAATTTTATAAAATTTTAGGTTTTTTATTTTTGTTATGTTAGTAGGATGTAAATACATCGTTTGGTATCTATTCAAAACGATAAACATAGGATTTCCCTAAATTTTATAAAATTTTAGGTTTTTTATTTTTGTTATGTTGGTAGAATGTAAATACATCGTTTGGTATCCATTCAAAACGATAAACATAGGATTTCCCTAAATTTTATAAAATTTTAGGTTTTTTATTTTTGTTATGTTGGTAGAATGTAAATACTTCGTTTGGTATCCATTCAAAACGATAAACATAGGATTTCCCTAAATTTTATAAAATTTTAGGATTTTTATTGTTGTTATGTTGGTAGAATGTAAATACATCGTTTGGTATTCATTCAAAACGATAAACATAGGATTTCACCAAATTTTATAAAATTTTAGGATTTTTATTTTTGTTATGTTGGTAGAATGTAAATACATCATTTGGTATTAATTCAAAACGATAAACATAGGATTTCACCAAATTTTATAAAATTTTAGGTTTTTTATTTTTGTTATGTTGGTAGCACTTCTTCTTATCACGTTAATCTATTGTATTTCTATCTGAATGGATTTATCCTAAAAATTGTTATTCCATTAGGGATGAAAATTACTAATATTAATATAGACCCTATATGTTCCTAGATGACGTCATCAGGGAGCAAAATAGTCAAAATTGTCTTTTCGCCATGTTAAAGATAGGACAAATTTGAAATTTTGAATGCCTCTCAAAAAGTCACTTTTGATCCAAAATGAAATTTTATATCAAAGGTATCGGGTTTTTGATAGTATCTATTTGTATTTTAAATTTCATCCAAATCGGTCCAGCAGGGAAACCTGTAGCTTTGTCTAAAAATTTGAAAATTGAAGAAAAGAATGAAAAAGAAAAAAAAAGAAAAAAAAGAAAAAAAAGAAAAAAAAGAAAAAAAAAAAGGAAAAATAAGAGACTAACTTTTGACCTTCCGAAATCGGCAAAATCTCAACTTTGAGCCTCTGCCATTCTTTTTGGGACTGGAATTTTTTTTTGAATTCGTGCTCAAAATAATCCTTATTTATTCTAGTTTAATATAAAAAAATTTGGCTCCGATATCTTAAAAACTTTTTTGAGATATTCGCCCAGAAAGAGAAAAGTTTCTCAAAAAAATTTTTTCACGTCCCTATCTTTTATTAAGGATTTAAAATCATTCTTGATAATATAGTCTAGGGACGACTCGTCCATCTAAATGCAATGGGCCATTGGCATCTATTGGAATGTCAACTAAATGGTAGAATTAAGAGTTTCTTTGTTTTCTTTTGCTTTTCACATGCTCGGCGACGAGTCGCTCCCGCGACTCTTGATATATTTGTAATCGTGTCTACTATTATGTTTGATATGATTGCTTGATTGGGAGGAGTCGACAAATCGGATTTGACGGAATATATATTATAAACTATAATTGATAGATAATAGGCTAGAATTGAGGTGGCTAAACGTGTTTTTTGACAGCAATCTACTAAAAAAAATTCACTCAAATGAGAAAGATGCCAAAATAAAATAATACCATTTTTTTTGTATTATATTTGTAAATTGTTTTTTTGTTGAAATTAAAAAAAAAAAAAATATTACAATATTTTTGCGTTCTCTGGAAATTTTTGTTGCTCCATATATAACTAATTTTTAATCAAGACCCCCCCCCTGGTCAATGGTGTTTCGATTTATTTATTTATTTATATTTTTATATGTGCCCCTTTACTGATGTTTAAATTTGGCCATCTTAGCAATAATTTTAAAACAGCAAGCTGACAGCAACTCAAAAATCATAAAAATGCATTCAAAATAAATATGAAGTTAGCAACAGGCGAGTTTGTCAATGGTATGAGCTTCGGTCATGGGACCGGAGTTCATTTTTTTTTATACTACGGAACTAGATTTGACTGCGGTCAAATGTTGACCGAGGTTCCCTTGACCGGCGTTCAAAAGTTGACTTGACCGAGCGTTATACTATCGGCCCTAGATATAGAAACCATTAAATGAATTTTAAACGCGCGCTATTTTTAAATACAAATTCCATTCATTGTTGCTTTAATCGTTTGATTGGTTGGTTGGCTAGCGAACCAGACTATATATCGTGGGGCGCATCAGACCAAGGGTGTTGTTTGTCATCAAATAACATCAAAGGGATATTTACTCTCTCTTATTTAAAAATTAAAAAAAAAAGGGGGGAATTGGAATAGTTTGTGTGTTTATTTTCAAACGCCTTTAGGGTTCATTTCTTTAATGCATCATGATGTAAATAAATTAATAAACGTTTATCTCTAATGGTTCTGAAATTGACTTATTGATCACCATTTACTTGAATTATAGAATGGCTAGTCGTGCCACCCGCCTCCGACGGGCTTCCTTCGTCTGTCACGCTCTATTTGACTAACTTTCCGAAATTTTGCAGTCTTTTAGAGAACGTCATAGAGAGTCCAGGAAAAATACTCTGAACAAGAAATTCTCAAAAGGGGAGGCGCAAAAAATTCCAGAAAATGAATTTGTCCATTGACAAGCATTGAGTTTGGTTTTGCTCTATGAAAAATTAAAATCAATTAAGATTAATTAAGGCGTGAATGGCCTTGGAAGTCTCCCCCACCCTGTCTAGATGCCTGCCAGTTTCTCATAATTGTTATGCAATGGTGTGTCAAAGACCAAAAAATTCAAAATTGAGTTAAGCACGGAATATTGTTTCAAATGCTATAATTAATAGTATTTTTTATGAAATATGTCCTAAAAAAATTTATATTTAATGTTACTTGCACAATTGACAAGAAAAATCATACGTATATAATCCAATGTAAACAAAAAACTTTATTGTTGATTTTCTCAAAACTCGATGTTTGGTCTTTGACATACCATTGCATAACAGGGTCCAATTAAGAAAAGGCGAGGCCCTAGTCAGCTGGGGGGGGGAGGGGGGGGAAGCCCTGGCTAGACGCGAGGCCCGCCGAAGGCTGGCTGGCGGCGCGGTTAGTCTATATATGTATATAATTCGCTAATGTCCGTCTGTCTGTCTGTCACGCTCTAATTAGGCAATTTTCCGTAGGAATTGTGAAATGAAATTTTATATGCACTTTCTAAGAAAGTGAACTGGGAACGGTGGGAAAATATAAATACCTGGGAAATATGGTTCGACAAAAACTATACCTATAAAGAACAAAGGGATATTCAAGTAGGAAGAGGAAAGAGGCTAATAAGAGAACTCTGGGGAACTTTTAAAAGAAGCCGCCTCAAAAACATACACCTCAAATGCAGAATTTTTGAATCTTTGGTAACAACTGCGATATAATATGGAGTGGAGGTTTGGGGAAATAGAGAAGAGGAAAAGGTAGAAGTCATACACAACACCTTCATGAAATGGATCTTGGGTCTACAGAAAAACACTCCAACCTACATATGGAAAATGGAAATGGGAAGATGGAGCTGGAGAAACAAGATAATAGAAAAGAAACTGAAAATGATTTTGAAAATATACCAGATGCCGGAAGAAAGATGGCCGAAAATCTGCCTAGAAGAACTGTTAAGAAGAGGGAAGAATGGCGATCTTACAAGATGGATGGCAGATATAGTGAAGATCGAAAAAGAAGGAGGAAGACCAAGCCTACTGACAGACCTTTCAATAGACAAGACAATTGACAGTTTAGAAGAGGAGCTCAAATATGTATTTAAGACTAACTGGGGAGGCGAGCGTGGCTTATCGGATAAGCTGAGGCTTAGTAATTCGAGGTAAAATGTCACTCGAGTTCGAACCCAACTTGCCGAAAAAATTCAACCAAAGTCGAACGTCTCTGCTGGAGCAAAAGGGAGTACACATCCCCTCCAATTCCAGGCACTTAGGGCCTGAGGGATGGACATAGGAATTCAGGGGTAAAACATCACCCGAATTCGAACCATTCCTAGATCGGGGGAGCACAATAAATCTGATCTAGAAGGTCGCAGTGCAAAGAGAAGCCCCAGAACAACTAATCAATCAATCAAAGACTAACTGGGACAGTGAGGTACAAGAGACGTGGACAAGAATTGACAACTCAACTTATAACCCGCTCTACAAGCAAATGAAAAAGGACTTGGGGATAGAAAACTATCTGACTGACAGATATTTAAGGGAAAGAGACAAAATGACATGGGCAAGAATAAGGTCTGAGAATGACCTAATGAAATTTGGGGAAAGAACTACTTGCAGGTGTTGTGAATCGACAGACGAAACACTAATACTCATAATGACATGTGAGATGATGGACCAAGAACTCACAGACGGAGAGAATGGAGAGAATGGAGAAAAGGAAAATTAATAAGGAATGGACAAGACGAGAAGAAGTGGGCAAAAGAAATTATAAAGGGACTCGATATTAAATGGTGCCAATTCTGGAGAATTCTTCAAGAAGAAAGAAGTCTAGAAAGATAGAGAAGTGCACTGTGATGAGACTATAAATAATTGTAAACAAGATGTAAACTGCAAAATATTATTGTAATTAATGTATCCCAAACCCCAAACTGGGGAGGGAGGGAATCGAATAAATAAATTATTGCCCTCGGGGCATGGCGTAGAGGTTAGCGTGCTAACCTCGTATACCAAACGTCGCGGGTTCGGACCCCCGGCAGTCCGATGATTTTATTTAAGCCAATTGGATACCAGATGGCTTAAAATAAGAATGCCTGGACCCCTATATGTATATTTATATAATAACGGTTATCGTCTAAAGTCTTAAATGGCCTGAGTTGCCGAAAAGACTGTGTGAATGTGTGTGGAGTGTGAGTGTGAATGAGAAAAAGTGTGAATGTTTAAAAAAAAAAATAAAATAAAAAATAAATAAATTATTATTATTATTATTATTATATGCACTTTCTAGGGATTACAAAAAAAATTATTTTCATCCTGATATTTCCTATAACTTTTTGAGTTATTATTTCTTAAAGTTACGATTTCTCCCATAAGAAATGTATAGAGAGATATTTATGTATTCTTTGCATTTTTGTATTCTATGAATGTAAACAAATTCTCAAGCAGGCACTGGATTGGAATGGGATAATAATAATAATTTTCTTTTTATAATTAAGGAAAGCCCACTTGGCGTAGGGGTTAGCGTGTTAACCTCTTATACCAAAAATCGCGGGTTCGGGCCCTAGACAGTCCGATGATTTTATTTAAGCCATTTTGGATACCAAATGGCTTAAATAAGAATGCCTGGACCCATAATATGTATATTAACCTCTATAACGGATATCGTAAAAGTCTTAAATGGCCTAAGGTGCCGAAAAAGACTGTGTGAATGTGTGTGTGAGTGTGAGTGTGAATGAGAAAAAAGTGTGTGTTCCGGAGGGGGTCTAGGGGGGGGGAGGCCCCGCGGTTATGCGCGAATCCCGCCTAAGGCGGGCTGCGCAGGTAGTTAACGAATAATGATTTCCCTTGCAGAAATCCTTTAAATAAGTGAACTCTGCCTGCGATTATGGATCTGAATTGCAACACAACTCATGACTTTATCCTCATCCATTTGTTCCGAAATGAATTCTCAAAGTTTAGTTGCCTGATTGGGAACAACAAAATACTGTACAAAGTATAATCAAAGAAATGACCTCAACTTAAAACTAATTCAATTAAGTTCTTAAAGGTACGTGAAATTATTTCATAAAAGAGACATTATTAGAGACTATTAAGGGTAGGAAATTAAAGCCATTGCGAAAACCCAACGAAAATATAAATCGGGAATGACTTCCCTCTCGTATATTCTTTTGGAATTACGTCTGTGGTGTTTGTGTGTGAACACGATTGCTTTTATTATCTTCATTCCCATCATGTTGACGTTTCGATCCCGGTTGGGATCATCCTCAGAACAGATGGGTGTTTAATATGTGTAAATTATATAATTCAATCATATATCGTTTACAGAACTTAAAAAGATATACATATAAATATAAATAAATTATATTAGTTAAAAATATGATTGAAAAGCAAGAGGTCAAGAGAGTCGATGGTCACGTCGCAAGACAAATCAGGATCACCTAAAAAACTGAACTAGTTTTTGAAATAATCACAGAAAAAACATAATTTATTCGAAATTTTGAAAGATGTCTTTTTCTTCTTTGATTATTTCAAAAACTATTTGTTAGATTTCGAAAAAATGTCAAAGAATATATGATAACTAGGGACCGGATTTTTAGGTCCGATTCGACTCGTTTTTAAGTTTTTGTAACACTTTATTTAGGTTCTCGCCCAAAAAACTCATTTGGGGGGGGGGGAAGTTTTAATTAATTTTAAATATGTACAGAAATTTGTAAAAAAAATATAATTTTAATTATAATTTTTTTTTTTTTTTAATTTTAAAAAATATAATTGTAAAATATTTGAGAAAAAAAAAGTTTTATTTAATTTTAAATACCTATGCACAAAAATTATTAAAAAGTAAAAAATACAAAAAAATTACAGGTACAGTGGGCGCCACAAGTGCCTGATCTGCTCGAGACTGGAGCTAAGAGCTTAGTCAACCAAATTAATATTTTTAAAATAAATAAATCATCATTTTTTAATGCAACTTAAGTGGAAAAGTTACTTTTAACGTAACACTTCCGAAAGCTAAGCATTTTGGTAGCCTAAGCTAAGAGTTCTACTTTCGAGCAGATCAGGCACTTGTGGCGCCCACTGTACCTAAAACATGATATAAGAAAATTAAATAATTCTGGAAGTACATAAAATGAAATACATAATTCTATAATTTGGCTTGAATGCAATGGACAAGAATAAATTTTTGTAAATTCTCCATTAAAAATTTTTCAGAAAAGCACCAATAAATTTAAAAAAAAAAAAAATCTCGGTAGATGAGTTTTCTAATTTAGGTGATTTTAGGGGTGGCCCGAACCCATTTAGGTTTTTCAAACAAAATTTGTTTAAACAACTCCAGAACGCATAAGTCGAAAAAGTAATTTGTCCATTTCGCGTTTGGAGTCAAGGAAAGAAAAAGGTGAAAACCTAAGAATCCGGTCTCTAATGATAGCCTTTGTGGAAGATGGTGAAAAGATTTCATTTGTTCAAAAAACATTGAGCTCTTATTGCTCAAAAATGAAAAGTGATGGACCAGTCACACCAGGTTTTTATTTCTTTATTCAGATAAGTTTCCTCACGAACAGATTACAGTGGAGTCGATCGCGCCTAGAAGATTTTATTAAAATAGAAAATAGAAGAGGCCCGTCCATTAATCAATCAATCACATCCATTAAAGGGAATTTGCACCTATGAAATTGGAGAAATTAATTTCTGCATTTCATTCAAGTGGCCCTTTCAATTATATCAATTATCGAGAGAGAGAGAGAGAGTGATTATATCTCTCATTGATTTGACGTACACAGAGAGCGAGAAAGTTTCATTATCATCAAACTGTATAATTCCTTTTACCCGGACAAACCATTAAAGATGTGCATCAAAGTTCCATATCAATTATTCAGAGGGCAACAAAAAGGAACTTTTTTTTTGTTGACTGAGAATTTGAAGCAATTTCTGGCTATTTGGGTAGCGCTGATTCCAAAAATGCCATCAGTTTTGCCCCATCACGTCAGATTTTAGAGCTATAGAGAAAATAAAATTTCAATAGAAAATGCGCTCTAAAGCGGCTCTAATTTTATATTACCTGGATTTTTTAAGGCAACACCCTTTAAAAATATGCAGATAGTTAGAATACATATAAATTTTAAGTTTCATCCCAATCGGACGTCATTTAGACGTGCCGCAAACGGCTTAAAGTTTAGAAAAATCAAATTTTTTCAGTTTTTTATTGCTTTGGTCACCCCTAATACAATTTTAGATATCCCTGAATGCAAAAAACATAGATTTACGATATTCTATAGTTCTTTGGCTTTCTAAAAATTATTCATTCATAAAAATCTGTTAATTATTAACGAAATTATTAATAAAAACGTCACCAAAGAAAAAGCACAAGTCTCACACTCACTGGTCTAAAAAATAGACTTCTTTTTCTTTTACAAGTATAAAGAAAGATGTGAGATTCTAGAAATATTTTTTTTTTTTTTATAATATTTAATAAAGTTAGTGCCCATGACCATATGTTCAGAGAGAATAAATTAGCTTCTCGTGGATAGGGTTGGCTTTTTAATTCAATTGAAGTCCATTTTTTTCGACCAGTGAGTGTGAGACTTGCGCTTTTTCTTTGGTGACGTTTTTATTAATAATTTCGTTAATAATTAACAGATTTTTATGAATGAATAATTTTTAGAAAGCCAAAGAACTATAGAATATCGTAAATATATGTTTTTTGCATTCAGGGATATCTAAAATTGTATTAGGGGTGACCAAAGCAATAAAAAACTGAAAAAATTTGATTTTTCTAAACTTTAAGCCGTTTACGGCACGTCTAAATGACCTCCGATTGGGATGAAACTTAAAATTTATATGTATTCTAACTATCTGCATATTTTTAAAGGGTGTTGCCTTAAAAAAATCCAGATAATATAAAATTAGAGCCGCTTTAGAGCGCATTTTCTATTGAAATTTTATTTTCTCTATAGCTTTAAAATCTGACGTGATGGGACAAAACTGATGGCATTTTTGGAATCAGCGCTACCCAAATAGCCAGAAATTGCTTCAAATTCTCAGTCAACAAAATCACTGTTGCCCAGTGTTATTCAGAGAGCATTTGGGGTGAAGCTTCGCCTTCCTCATGATTAACATGAGATGCACTTTTTCAGACAATTCATATAAGTAACTCTTTCATTGAGGAATATAGCCTAAGGGCCGGTTGCTTCATCCTGGGTGAGCTTGTTAGCCCCGACTTTTTTGTAGTGCAGAAACCCACTTCAGTTTTATTTTTATAGTAAAATATACGATATTTCATCATTTTATTGCTAAAAGAAGTATTCTAGAAGTACATATATTTGTTATTTTACCTTATATTCTACTTATTTTATCAATAAAATGATGAAATGTTGTATATTTTATAAAATATGTTATAGGCTAAGGCCCGCTTGCATCAGATCTCGTCGCCATATTTAGCCCTGAGTTAACCTCACTTTTGAGTAATTTCATATAGATATATGGGGAATTGGAGCCAAGGTCCGGGCTAAAGTTAGCCCAGGCCCAAAGGTGGGGCTAAGATTTAGCCCTGGGTTGACACGTACGAACATGTATTATGAACACAAGCATCCTAACTTCACCAATATAAATGTAAAAAATAATATAAATGCAATATGGAATCTACCGTTTTTTTGTTATTATTCATTTTATGTCAATCAGGATTATACTCGTATATCCAGGATATATTGCAAGTTGTTGAATATTCTAACTTCATCTAAGGCATTGCACATGTCTTGTTAATAAAACTATTTGTTTTCAAATTGAATGCAAATTGATATTAAATATTTATATGAATATTTTCAGTTGATATTACTTCTTGTTAGGTGAAAATAAAAGGTATATTTCTTTTTGAAATTATCTTTATTTGAGCCACACAGCTGACAATTTGTCAAAATAGTTGTGAAGATTGGAACAATTGACTAATTGTTATGTGAACACTAATAATAAATCTTGTTTATTTTTTTGAAAATTTTCAAATTTTAGCAAAAAAAAAAAATTAAATTCTTATATTTAAATGTATATTTAATAATATTTATTTAAATTATGAGTGATAATATCAATTTTTATTTTTAATAATTTTTATAAGATGGCTTAATGGAGTTGCAAACTTCACAAACAGAACATGATTTGTTCCCCCGGAAGAGGGTTTCTGCATTACAAAAAAAAGCCATTTAGCCCGGGGCTAACAAACTCACCCAGGATGAAGCAACCGGCCCTAAAGATCTCTTTGAAGGATTCACACGGTGTGTTTTTCCATGCATGCAAGTAGGGAAAATATATCGATATTTTTAAACAGTATCAATCAGGTGTCGATATACTGAATGCTGAGTAAAAATATCGATATATCGATATTTTTTTCCAAGGCGCGATTATTTAAAAAATTATTCGAACGTTAAAAAAAATTAACACATATGCAGGTCTATTCTCTAAAAACAGACGTTAAAATTTAAAATAAACAAATGGGTGTTAAAAAGTAATATAAGCGTTAAAAAATGTTATTTAAAATCACTTCCTTGCCTCAAATTCTGTAAACAAAAACTTTAAAGTCAAAGCGTTAACATTAAGTAAATAGTGTTAAAATTTAATGCCATGTCTACAAACAGACATAATTCCAAAATTATTTTTTCTCAGGGTGGTCAATAATCATCAAAAACTCGAGGACGAATGATTTTAGGATAACAATCATTGCATATTACCAGATTTACCAATTTTGTCATCAATGACCCCTACAGGTGTTTTGTTTGTATATAATCATGCACTTTTACTTTCTCTTACCTCTATATATGTTATATATATGTTATATAATATATAGAGAGAAAAAGTATTGGGTTCATGTCAAAAAATTCGATGTCGAGATTTTAATGGAAATACACGTTTTTGAGGGCCCTTGAAACCAAAAAAAGTGGTTTTCGCGACATTGTCTGTCTGTGTGGGTGTGTTCAATTTAAAGTATGAAGGAATTGAGCTACGAGGTTGAAATTTTATATTTGAGTTAGGCACCCCCCTAGGACGTGAGAATAAGCTTTTGAACAAAATCGACAAAGAGTACTAGTACTTTACTGATGTACTTTTTCAGTTTTTTCGATTTTCTCGAAATTCGCTTTAACGATTTTGATTAAAATTCATAAATCAACTATTTTTTCGATGCTCTTTAAAATGTATATTCTCATTTTGCCATTGACATCTTTTGAAGACCACTTTACTCTTATACTTCATATGAGAGATAGGAGAAATGGTTGCCATGGTAACAAAAAATAAATTTTACATTTTGAATTCTAATATATCGGCGGAAACTAAATATATGTCGACACGAAAAATCTGGTGTGACAAGCACAGAACACAACTGTCGATTACCGAAGGTAAGAGAAAGCAAGGGCGAATACAGGGGGGTAAAGGGGGTAACTACTCCCCCCCCCCGAGATTTGAAAAAAAATACTTTTTTTTCGAAAATAAATTTATTTTTAATGTAAAATTTTAAAAATTAATACTTTTTTTTCTCTCTAATCAGCGACCTTAGATCTGCGATGTTTCAAACAAATAGAAGTATGGTGGCTGTGAATAAAGTTGATTGGAGAAAGGGCAGGTTCAGCCAAATAAAAAGCCTTTATATGCTTCTCGACTCCGGAGACGTTTCGAGACAAATTTAATATCTCATCATCAGTCCGAATCGAAATGTTGCATAAAGGTGGTCATTAATTATACAGTACATGTACATGTGAATTTATTATAATGAAAACGTCTCGAAGTGTACATGACATAAAAATTTCTCACATTGAGATATTAAATTTGTCTCGAAACGTCTCCGGAGTCGAGAAGCATATAAAAAGGCTTTTTATTTGGCTGAACCTGCCCTTTCTCCAATCGACCTTAGATCATTGCCATTCAAAATTCAATGTTTGTAATTATGATTATGATATAAAGTTGATATAGAAAATTAAGGAACATGCAACGAGTCTATCAATATATGATGATACATTAAAGAATATTTTTTTCCAAATTATAGTCCTTATCTGAAACATGCTGATCGAAAATCTTCTTGATAATAAAAAAATCTGGTGTGACTGGCGCACAGCACACAACTTTCTCTTACCTTCGGTAATCGAAAGTTGTGTACTGTGCTTGTCACACCAGATTTTTGTGTCGACATGTATTTATTTTCCGACAGTAGGGTACAATTGAATTCAAGATGTAAAATTTATAAGTATGGGAAAATATTTATATTTTGATACCATGGCAACCATTTCTCCTATCTTTTCTATGAAATACAAGAGTAAAGTGGTCTTCAGAAGATTTCAATCGCAAAATGAGAATATACATTTTAAAGAGCATCTAAAAAATAATTGATTTTTGAATTTTAAAAAAAATCGTTGGAGCAAATTTTGAGAAAATCGAAAAAAACTGAAAAGTGAATCAGTAAAGTACTAGTACTTTTTGGTCGATTTTGTTCAAAAGCTTCGTGTCACGTCCCATGGGGGTGCCTAACTTAAATATAAAATTTCAACCTCCTGGCTCTTTTCGTTCTTGAGATATTTTGTTCACAGACACACACACACACACACACACAGACAGACAGACACACAGCCACAGACAGACCATGTCGCGAAAACCACTTTTTTGGATTCAGGGGACCTCAAAACGTGAAGATCCATCAAAATCTCGACATCGAATTTTTGACATGAAACCAATACTTTCTCTATATATATATATATTACATATATACATAGGTAAGAGAAAGTAAAAAATTAATTGTTTGAGCTTTTTGTTATTTTCTATATTTGATGGGTTATTATTATTTTCGAAGTGGGGGGGCTATTTAGGATTGGAACAGACGGAATATTCAGATGATTAGATATATTAGTAGTGGGTATAGAAGTGGGCGAGGATCTTTCAGCAACTCGAGTCGAACTGTTTTCATTTGATGAGCTGCAACGAATATTTTATTCGCATATGTTTCTTCTTGGGATTTTATTGCAAGTGCTATTTCAGCCTCTAGAAATGGCAGATATTTATCCGACATTATTCTTTTTATTTGGCTTTGTCTATTAAATTCATAGCAATTATTAAAGCAATTTTTGACATTGTACTACTCTTTGTATTAATGGTTCGACTTTGCAAATAAGTCCAAAGAGTTCAATCTCTTTCGGCAACGACTGCCCCCGAAAGGTAAGTAAGACCACTGGAGTGTTTATCCTATTATTTGGATTATATTTTATCTTTTTTTGAACATCTTTTAATTTTTAAAATTTGCAGTTCTGACTCAATAAAAGAGATAATATCGTCTTCTGATAGTGAGGGTGTCTATATCTCTAACGACCCCTTGTCTCTTACTTAATACTTAAAAATTTGATTTGTATTTATATTCTGGCAAACAAGTACAGAATGCGCCTTTAAATTACCGAAATTAAGAAAAAATTGTGTGCTGTGTGACCAGTCACACCAGATTTTTTACTTTCTCTTACCTATGTATATATGTAATATATATATAGAGAGAAAGTATTGGTTTCATGTCAAAAATTCGATGTCGAGATTTTGATGGATCTTCAGGTTTTGAGGTCCCCGGAATCCAAAAAAAGTGGTTTTCGCGACATGGTCTGTCTGTGTGTGTGTGTGTGTGTGTGTGGGTGGTGTGTCGTGTTCAATTTTAAGCATGAAGGAATTGAGCTATGAGGCTGAAATTTTATATTTAAGTTAAACACCCCCCGGGACCGGAAAAATAAGCTTTTAATCAAAATCGGCCAAAGAGTACTAGTACTTTACTGATGTACTTTTTCAGTTTTTTTCGATTTTCTCAAAATTTGCTCCAACGATTTTTTTTTAATTCAAAAAATCAATTATTTTTTAGATTCTCTTTAAAATGTATATTCTCATTTTGCAATTGAAATCTTCTGAAGACCACTTTACTCTTGTACTCCATAGAAAAGATAGGAGAAATGGTTGCCATGGTAACAAAATATAAATATTTTCCCATGCTTATAAATTTTACATCTTGAAATTCGAATGTACCATACTGTCGGAAGCTAAATACATGTCGACACAAAAATCTGGTGTGACAAGCATAGAACACAACTTTCGATTACCGAAGGTAAGAGAAAGTTGTGTGCTGTGCGCCAGTCACACCAGAGTTTTTTTTTTAAACAATTCTTTTAAATAGAAAATGATTATTTTTTTTTTAGGTCACCAACACTGTGTTTGTGTTTTATTTATTAAATATACATAGATGCCGATGTTGATGACAAAAGAAGGCTCTTTAGACATCATTTGATAAGAGAATTTTAATTAAATTAAGAGAGATGGCTGACTGTTCGTTGATTCTATACGCAACAAAGCCTAAATATTTTGATTTCAATCACAGAGAGACGATGGAGTTTTTTTTTTTTTTTTTATAAACTAATCTCTTTTTTACGTAAATATTGTCTCAATTTCAAATGAAATGATTAATCGATTTAATTTTGGGATTCGTGATGACGTTTGATAGAAAAGTGCTTATTGATAAATAATTATATGAATACTAATGAGAGATAGATTCTGACTCTTTGTAAGGCATAGACTCTGTTTGACCAACTTCCCGTTGGAATTTTGAAACGAAATTTTGCAATCTTATAGAGGATGTTATGGAGAGTCCCGGAAAAATACTCAGGTCCCGAAATTCCTATAACTTTTTGAGTTATTAATTCCTAAAGTTACTATTTCTCCCATAGGAAATGTATAGAGAAATATTTAAGTATTCTCTTTGCGCCTCCCTCCTATACCAAACGTCGCGGGTTCGGACCCAGGGCAGTCCGATGATTTTATTTAAGCCATTTGGATACCAGATGGCTTAAATAGAAATGCCTCAACCCACAATAGATAATATTCTCTTACAACGGTTATCGTCTAAAGTTTTTTTTTTTTTTTTTTTTTTAAACATTCACACTTTTTTTCTCATTCACACTCACACTCACACACACATTCACACAGTCTTTTCGGCAACTTAGGCCATTTAAGACCTTTAAACGATATCCGTTATTTATAATTATACATATATGGGGTCCAGGTATTCTTATATAAATCATTTGGTATCCAAATGTCTTATATAAAATCATCGGACTGCCTGGGGTCCGAACCCGCGACGTTTGGTATATGAGGTTAGCACGCTAACCTCTACACCATGCCCCGAGGGCGTCTAAAGTCTTAAATGGGCTGAGCTGCTGAAAAGACTGTGTGAATGTGTGTGTGTGTGTGAGTGCAAAATCTGGTGGATGGCGCACACAACTTTCTCTTACCTTCGGTAATCGAAAGTTGTGTTCTGTGCTTGTCACACCAGATTTTTTGTGTCGACATGTATTTAGTTTCCGACAGTAGGGTACAATTGAATTCAAGATGTAAAAATTTATAAGTATGGGAAAATATTTATATTTTGATACCATGGCAACCATTTCTCCTATCTTTTCTATGAAATACAAGAGTAAAGTGGTCTTCAGAAGATTTCAATCGCAAAATGAGAATATACATTTTAAAGAGCATCTAAAAATAATTGATTTTTGAATTTTAAAAAAATCGTTGGAGCAAATTTTGAGAAAATCGAAAAAAACTGAAAAAGTGAATCAGTAAAGTACTAGTACTTTTTGGTCCGATTTTGTTCAAAAGCTTCGTGTCACGTCCACATGGGGGTGACTAACTTAAATATAAAATTTCAACCTCCTGGTTCTTTTCGTTCTTGAGATATTTTGTTCACAGACACACAGACACACAGACACACACACAGACAGACAGACAGACCATGTCGCGAAAACCACTTTTTTGGATTCAGGGGACCTCAAAACGTGAAGATCCATCAAAATCTCGACATCGAATTTTTGACATGAATCCAATACTTTCTCTCTATATATATATTGCATATATACATAGGTAAGAGAAAGTAAAAAAGCGTGAATGTTTTTTTTTTTTCTTCAAAAAAAAAAAAAAAAAAAAAAAAAAGTATTCTTTGCAGTTGTGTATTCTTTGAATGTAAACAAATCCCCAAAGAAATACTGGATTGGAATACGTAGTAATAATAATTTTCTTTTCATAATTGAACCCTGTTATGCAATGGTGTGTCAAAGACCAAACATCGAGTTTTGAGAAAACATTAAAGTTTTTCTGATTTAAATTGTTTTGATTAGATTATATATCATTTTTTTCTTGTCAATTGTGCAAGTAAATACTGTAATTATGGCAGATATTCATAAATTATCTCTAAAAAATACGACTAATTTAGAGAAAAACAATAAAATATAAAAAATTATTTTTTGCAAAATTCTCTAAGTCCAAATTGCAATTTGTAAAAATGCTTCAAAGTCTCTTGAAAATAAATAAAATAATTTTAGGTTATAATTCGAAAATTAAAACGGAGATATTATTAAAGTTCTTTTATGGTTATATTTAATACTAATAGCTTAGAAACTTTTTATTAAAATTACATTAATAAATTTTAAATAGTATTGATATTTTAAAATTAAATACAAAGTGATAACAAAATTTTCTCATCAATTAATTCCTGAATGGAAGTGAACATGGCAACAGTAAATCAAAGTTATCATGAAATTGACTTAATATCGAAATCGCACTGATCCTCATCTTCATTATCAGGAATAATATCAAAAAATTAAATTTTGACATCTACGAATTCATTTCTCATTTTTCAAAAAAAAAAGGATTTTTATTTAAGGTAAACAATGGTCGTTTTGATAACTCACCTACCCCAACATTAAAATAGCCTCCCTATGGGGAAATACATGGTGTGTGTCCTTCAGCATTAAAATAGCTGAAGGACACACACCCATGTATTTCCCCATAGGGAGGCTATTTTAATGTTGGGGTAGGTAAAGTTATCAAAACGACCCATATATAATATAGGTTAAATAAGTTTTTATTGGTTGTTAACACCATAAAAAACAACGTGTTAGGTACATAAATCATTTTTACAAAATGAAAATCCTGCATTGAAATATTGTAAAAATAATTTTAAGCTTTTACATTAAATATAAATTTTTTAGGACATATTTCATAAAAAAATATTAATAATTATAGCATTTGAAACAATATTTCGTGCTTAACTCAATTTTGGCCTTTGACACACATTTGCGTAACAAGGTTCAATTAAGTAAAGGCGAGGGTCCGCCGAAGGCGGGCGGCGCGAATAGTTTATATATAAATATTAATTTGGTAGCAAAAAAAAGTCTCTCCTCTTTCTGTTATTGGTCTCTAGTTTAATCGATTACATTTTACGTTAGTCTCAAATAAAATATTAAGAGAGATTAAACAGACAGAAAAAAATGCTTTCTTTACATATTGAATTCTCTTCATACATTCACGCCAATATATTTTATGTAATATAAAGCGACACTATTATGGTCGTAAAAATCTAATATACATCTAAGTACGTTTCAGGTCATAAGAAGCCTAGAAATGCAAAAAATCTCAATAAGTGTGGTTTTGCTTATATCTCTGGAATTATTCATGGGATTAAGATGAGGTTTTGCAAATTTATAGTTCTAAGTGGGCTTAACAAGATATTAAAACTAGGAAGTGAATCGGACAGCAGAGAGCGGTAAATTGATTATCGCGAACCACGGTTACTCTCAGCTTCATCTGAACCAAATTACAGTAGAGTCCCGTTAATCCGAACTAATTGGGACCGAGGGTCGTTCCGGGGATTATCGGGAAGTTCGGAGCTAACCGGAATTGTAAGCTTGAATTAGTTAATTTTGATAATAAAGTCGTATTTATAACTTTTGTAAACCGTGAAACTTGTCGGTGATATTAAACTCTAAATAAATATTTCATAATAATAAAATAAAGTTCCTTTAATGTCTAATTTTCATTTATATTCCTCTTAA
>JAKCPI010007283.1:0-10802 GCA_023213315.1 Euborellia annulipes | reverse complement strand
TTGAATTCAATTGTTTTTTTTTTTTTTTTTTTTTTTTTTTTTTTTATAATTATTAAATAAATAAATGTTTTATCTATTCTAAAATTTGCCATATTTTTTTTTTAATAAAATGATAAATGGAAATTTATTATAATTTAATTTTTATCTTTAATTTTGTTTGAGGTTGAGAAACTCCTCCATTAATTCAATAAAAATCAGACAGTCCAAAGAATATAATTAAAATATATTAATTTTAATAATAAAATTACTCATTACCTGTTCGGCTTTTTGTTCTTCAATTACAAGTCTCATTTCAAGTGATTGTCTTGTCTCAAGGAAGGCTCTTCGTTGTTGTTTATCAGCTAAATAATAGGACATGCCCCCTAAAATGTTGGCAGTCGCCACTAGAATGACGTCGGCTTATTATCTGAAACAAAAAAAAAAAAAAAATTGGGGGGCTATAGAAGGCAAAGCTGTTTGCATGTTTTTGCCGATAAGATGGCGTTAGGGGTCTTAAGGAGTGAAAAACATAACTATCAGATGATAAGGATCATATTTAATCTCATGTATTTGTTTGGATTTTCGTTGAGTCTATTAATAATGAATGGTTTACAAATATTATTATAATAATATCATTTATAACAGCATAAAAATATGGCTTATAAGTGATCTGATAATACCGGCTGTTAGACTAGCCTGCCATCTTTTGCCTGAGTGCTCCAACTATTTAACCTTAATTTTTAAATAAATACGAAATTTATTTTTAACTTCGTCTCTACTTTATTTAATTCTTTTAGGTTGGATATTAATGATTTGTATATTTTTAGGCTTAAAAAAAAAAATTACAATTTTCAGAGTAGTTTTTTTTTTCATTTTCTATCAATAAAAAAAAAATATATTTTCTCATTATTTTTGAATTAATCATAATTAAAAAAAAAAGCTTTCCCTATTAAGTAAAATGCTCACGAATTTTAAATCCGTTTTAAACAAACTGCATTCAAAAATAATTTAAAATGCCTGAGTAATTTCGGACCAAAGTTTCAATATGGCCTCCTGAAGTCCCTTAAACACACAATTATTGCTCACTTCACTTAAAATGTGTGACGTCATAAATGCTTGAAAACACAATAGCATTTTTTTTCAATTAATTTGCCCATTTCACTACCCTCATTGAATGGTTACAAGTACCCCCCTGAGAGTGTCCCTTAGGGCAAGATTAAATTGATGTTGCATGCATGCACACACAACGCTTAATTAACGGCATTTGTTTACTTAGATAATTGCTCTACTCCATGCATTGCATGTTTTTCCGAACGAGAGAACTGCAAAAGTCACAAAATTGGAGAAGGAGTTTAATTCAATTAGTATGCAAATATCAATTGGCTAATCAAAATTGTAAAGAGAACGCTAATAAAATTTCATTTAAAAAAGAAAATTCAAAGTTTAGACAACAAAATGATCAAACAGTAGACTATTATATTTATATGAAAACTAGCGGCAAGGGTTCGCCTTCGGCGAAAGCAAGGTTAGGATTTGCGGGCATGTTTCTTGCACGACCATAGTTGAAACCCTGAAATTCCCAGAGCATAAACCTTCTTAATTCGTGGTCAACCCTCAACATCAATGCCTCGTTTTCTTCTTTAGAGCAAAAAGCAAATTGATATCTCAACCCCTTTAAAGGTCATTTTTTTTTTTTTTTTTTTTTTAAAAACATTCACACTTTTTCTCATTCACACTCACACTCACACACACATTCACACAGTCTTTTCGGCAACTCAGGCCATTTAAGACTTTAGACGATAACCGTTGGTAATATATATTATCTATTGTGGGTTGAGGCATTTCTATTTAAGCCTTAAAGGTCATTAAAAAATTAAAAAAAAAAACTCCAAAAGGTTTCAGTGCTCTTAAAATTTGTTAAATCTCTCAAATAGATTATGTGTATAAAAATTATATAAAACCTAATATTATTTAAAAAATTGGGGGGATTTTACTTCGTCTTTTGGCGGGTGGGAGGATAGAGGTGGGGCCATAAATTAAAATTTGAATTTCGAAAAATCGCTTCTTAAAAGACGCCTTGGGCACATAAGGGGTTCCACATGCCAAATTTCAGCTTTATAGCTATTATAGTTTAGGCTGGGCGTTGTCATCACTTAGTCAGTCAGTTAGTCACAAGTCTCTTTATATATATAGAGATTAAAAACATTAGGTTACAAGTTTAAGGTGGAATAGGACCGAAGGTGTAACGCATATTTTTCCTGATAAGATGGCGTTGTGTGTTATAAAAAGTATTCCGAAAAAATCAAGTAATTCAAAAATTTGCCAAGAGATGTCAGAATGGTAGCTAATAATATTTAATGCATTTGGTTGATTTTCATTGATCTTTTAACAATAAATACTTTAATATATTATGTATCTTTTATAAAAGCATAAAAATATATAAATATAGGCTATTAGGGGATCGGCGGTTAGACTAGCCTGCCATCTATTGCAAGAATGCTGAACTAATTTGGCAGTTGATTTTTAAATAAATCATCTAAGCTTATTTTAAAAATTTCTTAATTAATATGTGATTAATAATAACAATAAATTCATTTTTAAATTAAAAAAAAAATTAAAGATTATTGGGACAGATTGTTTTTTTGTATTTGCTTGATAACAAAAAAATTAATTACGATAATTTTTTAATAAGTCATTGAACAAATCGATGTCCCAATAATCTCTTATGAATTCAATTCATTTAAAAAAAAACCGCATTAAAAAATTCCTTATAATAGTCTAGTTTTTGTTAAAGGACGTTTAGACGTCGCTCCTGAACCCCTTTAAGATTTTTAGGTTTATTTAAGTAATAATATAAAAAATAATAATATTTAACTTATTTTAAAATGCAGGAAATATATGTTAAGTCAAATTGATTTCGGATTTTTTTTAAATTAATAAAATATAATTTTTAAAAATATTTAATTAAAAAATGATTTTTTACTTAAAATTTGCAAAAAATATTTCTTAATATAAATGGATTTATTATATTATTGGATTTATTTTAATCAATTTTTAGTTAGTAATTATATTAATATTTTTGAAAAATTAAAAAAAATGTTGATCACTAGCGCTCCAGTGCGGAGAAGTTAAGAAGTAATATGATTATAGGTTAAATATTGACATCCGATTGACATGTTAATATATATATGATCGAGAAAATGGCAATGGCAGCACAATATATAAAAAAACCAATGCAATAGCACCTAGCGAGATTATGGCATTGATTGATGGATACAATAATCATTATACGACGTTTCATCAGTCAAATACTACATCAAGAAATGATAGTCTTAAAAGTAATGGAGATGTATAAACCCCAATATCCAAGACAGAGATTGTGCGCAGCCGGCTGCATGCCTCACGTGACGACATCACACTGCGGACCTCCGCGAAGAAACTCGCAAGGAAACATGCAAAAACGCTTAAAAATGTTAATTTTTTTTTAACCCTTTTCGGAAACTGAAGCCATTCAGTATAAAAAAAAAAAAAAACACGCACTTTTTTCTCATTCACACACACATAGATGGTATCCAAATTGTGACCGGTTGGATCCTCAACAAGGAGTTTAGAAGAAGAAGACAGAGGGAGGCGGTGGCTAGTTGTTGTTTTGTGTTGTTGAATGTTAATGTTCTTTTGTATTAGATAGAGAGAATAAATTTTTGTACTGAATTCGTAATTCGAGTTTATTTGTTCTACCTGCGACAATTTGGCGACCGTGACAGGACCCGAACCTGCAATCTTCGGGAGGGAGCTTATAGAACCAGGCGGGTGGGCGAGGAGAAGACGTTCAGGGATATGGATAACTGGGCGGACGAAAGAGAGAAAGATAGAGAACGAAGCTAGGAAAGAGTCGGAAAGAAAAAATGCCAGATATGTGGAAGAGAAAAATCGAGGAAGAGATGAACACCCGTTCAAAGTAGGTAGCTGGGTGTTTATGAAGGCACACCCTGTTTCAAGTTTCCCTCAAGGAATCCATGCGGGCTTCCTCCGGAAAGTACAAGGGGCTGTTTCAAGTGAAAAAGGTTGGCGAGGGGGGAACACTCGAAATAGAAGACGGAACTACGCGGATAAAAACCCAACCCAGGCGAAGGATTGTCGACCCGTAGCTGCGAGCTCATTTTTTCGCCAGCGGGAGAGTTGTGACCTCCTCAACAAGGAATATAAAAGAAAGAAGACAGAGGAGGCGGTGGCTAGTTGTTGTTTTGTGTTGTTGAATGTTAATGTTTTTGTATTAACTAGAGAATAAATTTTTGTACTGAATTCGTAATTCGAGTTTTATTTGTTCTACCTGCGACAATTTGGCGACCGTGAGAGGACCCGAACCTGCAATCTTCGGGAGGGAGCTTATAGAACCAGGCGGGTGGGCGAGAAGACGTTCAGGGATATGGATAACTGGGCGGACGAAAGATAGATAGATAGAGAACGAAGCTAGGAAAGAGTCGGAAAGAAAAAATGCCAGATATGTGAAAGAGAAAAATCGAGGAAGAGATGAACACCCGTTCAAAGTAGGTAGCTGGGTGTTTATGAAGGCACACCCTGTTTCAAGTCTTCCTCAAGGAATCCATGCGGGCTTCCTCGGAAAGTACAAGGGGCTGTTTCAAGTGAAAAAGGTTGGCGAGGGGGGAACACTCGAGATAGAAGACGGAACTACGCGGATAAAAACCCAACCCAGGCGAAGGATTGTCGACCCGTAGCTGCGAGGTTATTTTTTCGCCAGCGGGAGAGTTTTGACCGGTTGGTTCCTCAACAAGGAGTATAAAAGAAGAAGACAGAGGAGGCGGTGGCTAGTTGTTGTTTTGTGTTGTTGAATGTTAATGTTTTTTTTGTATTAACTAGAGAGAATAAATTTTTGTACTGAATTCGTAATTCGAGTTTATTTGTTCTACCTGCAACAAAATGGCTTAAATAAAATCATCGGACTGCCTGGGATCTGAACCCTCGACCTTTGGTATACAAGACAGGCGCGCTACCAACTGCGCCAAGCCTGAGGGCCCCCATTCAGGGGTTTAATTTTATTTATTTATTTATTTATTTATTTAGTTTATTTCACAGGCAATTAGCCCAAAAACAAAGATATTTACATTATCAAATTTTTGTTGTATTAATTACATACATTCAATATATAGAATTTAGCCCTTGACTTAAATACATTAATTGTTGGTATGTCCATGTTCGGACAACGCTCATCATTTCCCAATCTGGATAATCTAGCAATAGGGGAGTAGAGACCATACGATGTTCTGTGTGCTGGTACTACAAATTTCTTTTTGTCACGAAATTCATTCTTTAAAAGCAAACCTTGATTTTAAATCCGGACATAATAATTGGTTATTAATAATCTTATACAACACACAGGCATCAACATAGTCCCTACTGGACTTCAACGTGCTCAACCCTGTCAATCTTCCAAGTCCAGAGTCAGATGACGGGGGGCCGAAGGCGGGCGGTGCGGCTTGTAGAAATAATAATACTTATATATTTTATCAGGGCAGGTGGGAAGAAGAAAAGTTCAATTCTCTAATTAAATAGTTTGATGACTCTAGTTAAAAAGCTTTGTGAATGCCACAAATGGTCGAGTAGAGTGGAGAGAAGCATCAACATTCTGTGGTTATTGATTGTACGTCCCTATGCCACACACACACACACACACACACAAACCCTTTTCACTCTCTCTAACTAATCTGAATCAAAAAGACGAAAAAGAAAAAAAAAAAAAACGAAAAGATTCACGTCATTAAACAAAGAAAGAAAGAAAGAAGAGAATTTTCTTCTTCGTTTCTTTGAATGTGTGTAAATAACAACAACAAATCAAAGGATTTATAGAAATAACAAAAATAAATAAACAAAGAATATTTATTGGATTTTTTTCTTCTCTTGCTGGTGTCAAAGAGATTAAAGAAATTTTTAATAGATTCTTCAAGATTCTAATTATGAACCAAAAAAAATGTGAAGTACAAGAGTGTACATAAATTGATTTTTTTTTTCATTTAATGCGCGTCTCGAAAAACCGTTAGAAGACGATTCAGTACCGAGTTACACGAGGCGGCAAGAGATGGCGTTAGTTTTTCCCATAGGAATACAAGGGATTTATTCCATTTCATTTTAAAGATTACAGCTAATTAATTAAGGGTAGAAAATTAATTATTTTTTAACACAATGATTACTAATTTAATTATCTATAAGATGTCGAGCGAATATTTTAAAAATATCTTTTATTTAATGCGATTAATCTAAAAAAAAAATTTATTTTTTCGAAAATCAAAAAAAGGGCTTCTATAAGATGTAGATATTTTAAATAGCTTTAATTAAAAAAAAAATTGAGGTCAATAGCTTCAAAATTGTGGCAGCTGAAAAGTCCCAAAATTAGCACCCCGAGACTCGCGCACCTTGTTTTTTTTTTTTTTTTTTTTAAACATTCACACTTTTTCTCATTCACACACACTTCATACAGTTTTTTCGGCAACTTAGGCCATATAAGACTTTGACGATAACCGTTGAAAGTAATATATTGTACCGTGCTCCTTGATAATTTTAAGTGTTGTTGTGTGTATGTGTATGTTGTTGTGTTGTACACTGTTCACCCACCAGTTTGTTTTCCCCACGGTACAGTGAGTGAACGGAGCTTAAGGGGATGCTGGATAGTCAGATTTAAGGGTGGAACTCGAACCTAAGTATAAGAAAGATTGGAAATTGTAATTAATTAATTAGTGGTACGGAGAACCTATTGGTCGCCTTGGCAATATCACCTGTGAAAGATAATCTGAAAGAGAATTTCGTTTAGGGCAAAACAAAACACGATATTTGATTTAACACAGAAAATGATCATTTATTATTTTATCTGTTCAGTTTAAATAATTTGTAAATGATTATTTTTAATTAGTTTTTGGTTTTATTAAATTCCAGTTTTCTTAAATATTGGTTATTAATTAAATAAAGTTTTGTTATATTTCATACACTTGATTTTTATGAGTTGGTTTATGTTTATTCTTAAAATTATTAATTGTTTAATTGTTGTTTTAATTAGTTTTATAATTGTTTTTAGTTTATTTAGTTTTATTTTATTTAATTTATTTTATTTGTTTTTAATTATTTTTAATTCATTTAGTTATTTGATTAATATTTATTTTATAAATTAATTATTCAAATTAGCTTTACGGATAATTATTTTGAATTGAGAATCACAATATGTGTGTGCAACCATTTGTACCTTCTCGCTCCTCTTGAGTCCTTTTATACAATTTGATTTATTTTAATATTCATTTTTATTATTTTTTATATTTCATATTTCACTTTTCATTATTCACATTATTTATTTTCATTTTATTTATTTTAATTCTTTATTCACTTTTCTCCCTAACTCTTTGTGTATTTGTGTGTGTGTGTTCTCAATTAGATTTTTTAGCCGTTCAACTAATCTTTCATATACCAAACGTCGCGGGTTCGGTCCCCAGGCAGTCCGATGATTTTATTTAAGCCATCTGGATACTAGATGGCTTAAATAAAAATGCCTGGACCCCCTAATATATATAAATTTATAAATAACGGTTATCGTAAATGTCTTATATGGCCTGAGCTGCCGAAAAGACAGTGTGAATGTGTGTGTGAGTGTGAGTATGAATGAGAAAAAAAAAAAAAAAAAAAAAACTAATCTTCATAATTATTTTATTTTTTATCAATTATTAATTATTTTTAATTTTAGATTTTCTTATTATTTTAATTTTAATTATTTTATTTTATTTATTTGATTTTTTTTTAATTAGTTTTCATAATAATTTTAATTTTATCTTAAATAGTTCATTGTTCATATTTGTGCACGAAATTAATTATAAAATTATTTAATTAAAGGTCATTGTTGTTTGTCTTTTTAATTGTTAACTAATTAGTTCGAGAGAGAGAGAGAGAGGGGGGGTGATTTTGTTGTTCACTTATCTTGTCGGTGGCGGAGCCCCCTTGTTTGATGGTCACGACGATCGCTGCCGTCCCGGACAATGAGCGTCCTCTGTTGTCCAGTGATGACCAGTGATAGTTGCTAATTGGGTCCGTCTTCAGGTGATCGACTGGACCTCAATTAATAGATTCTGCCTCCACTCTTCTCGGAATTGATGTTGTTGGTATGGCGTTACGTTGTTGAGTGTTCCTTCGGCTTTTTCTTTTGGTGGTTCGTTACCCTCTCTCTCCCTCTCACGAACTCACCCGAAGAACCCCTTCTCTTGGATTTGGCCTTGGTCTCTCTCTCTGATTTAATATTTATTTTTATTTATAAATTTGAGAGTTTAATCTAATTTAGAATTTGATATTTTATATTATTATTTAATAAACTATTTACTTTATTTAATTAAGAATCATTATTAATATTTTACTGGAATTTAATATTTTTAATCAAAATTGCTTTTAAAATTGCATAGGGAATCAATGTAATTGTCAAAAAACTAGGTGGATGGATGGTTCACGGCACAATATATATAGAGGGGTCAGGCATTTCTATTTAAGCCTTCTGGTATCCAGATGACTTAAATAAAATCATCGGACTGTCTGGGGGTCCGAACCCGCGACGTTTGGTATAGGAGGTAGGCGCGCTACCTACTATGCCACACCCGGGGCCCTCGCGCACCTTAAAAGATAATTTTTTACATTCTCTTACCTACGGGTATATGTATATGTTAATATACATATAGATATAGAGAGGAAGTATTGGATTTATGTCAAAAATTCGATGTCGAGATTTTGATGGATATACACGTTTTGAGGTCCCCTGAATTCAAAAAATCTGGTGTGACTGGCGCACAGCACACAACTTTCTCTTACCTTCGGTAATCGAAAGTTGTGTTCTGTGATTGTCACACCAGATTTTTTGTGTCGACATATATTTAGTTCCCGACAGTACGGAACATTTGAATTCAGATGTAAAATTTATAAGTGTGTGAAAATATTTATATTTTGTTACCATGGCAACCATTTCTCCTATCTTTTCTAGGAAGTACAAGAGTAAAGTGGTCTTCAGAAGATTTCAATGACAAAATGAATGAATATACATTTTAATGAGAATCTAAAAAATAATTGATTTTTGAATTAAAAAAAAATCGTTGGAGCAAATTTAGAGAAAATCGAAAAAAACTGAAAAAGTGCATCAGTAAAGTACTAGTACCAGGTACTTGTTGGCCGATTTTGTTCAAAAGCTTCGTGTCACGTCCCATGGGGGTGCCTAACTTAAATATACAATTTCAACCTTCTAGCTCTTTCCGTTCTTGAGATATTTTGTTCACAGACACAGAGACAGACACACAGACCATGTCGCAAAAACCACTTTTTTGGATTCAGGGGACCTCAAAACGTGAAGATCCATCAAAATCTCGACATCGAATTTTTGACATGAATCCAATACTTTCTCTCTATATATATATTACATATATACATAGGTAAGAGAAAGTAAAAAACATTTTTATTATTTTTGGAAATAGGTATATTATTTTATTCGTTATTCATTTTTTTGATTGATTTTATCGTTTTATACTCACACATACAAATAACAAAAAATTACAAATATTGATTTGTCAAAAAAAAAAAAAAAAAAAAATACGTATAAGCATTAATCACATTTTTTTTTTGTAATTCATTTAGAGATCTTCTTTTGATAATTCCACCTGTCATTTATTTATTTATTTATTTATGTGAAGTGAACGTAGGTAATAGTGCCACTTGTTAGCCCTTCGGTGGTCATTGTTTTGATAAAATTAAGCACAAGAATAAAATTGAGTTGTTTATTTATATAATACGCATAAATAAATAAATACTTATATGTTTATTTAAAAAAGTTAAAAACCACCAGACAGATAGGACTCAAGAGGCCTCAAAACGTGCATATCCAACAAAACACAGAATTCTTTACAGTAAATCCAACACTTTCCCTCTCTATATAGGCAAAATAAAGTAATAAAAAGTATAAGAAGACAGGAAAAGAAGTTCAAAATGAATTTCTTCACCTCTTGTTGTTTAGTTAATAGTTCTGAAGATGATCCTGTCCGGGATCGAAACGTCAACGTGATGAGAAATCTATAAACAACGAAATACATCTAGCTGCATATATATATATTTGTATATATTCTTAAAAAAACGAATAAAAATAAATCTAATAATAGAAAACAAATATAAATCTCTGAAGATGAACAAATCGAACGACAATCAGCCAACAACACATGAATGGCCGAGAAAGAGATAAAGTAGAGCGCTACTTTTTGCACCGAGAAGGAGAACGCAAACGCCATAGTTACTCTTATCCCCACACTCTCATATGCAGAGGCTTCTAGAATCATCTCCATCAATTTTGATGAAAAAACAATTATCTATTTACTCACACTCATGTTAAATTATCTTTATAATTTGATATTATTTTTTTATTTTGGAGAATATACAAAATAATTAATAATAAAATATTAATTATTAATTCATAAGAGTCCGTTTTTTTACGGTTATGTAATAAAAATGAAAAGGATTAAAAAGGAAAATAAATACCTAGGAAAGTGAAGATGAGGTTGGAGGCCGGCGTTTTTAAAATGGAAATAATCGTGGAAGACATCGTGGATCAGTTGTCGAGATTGCATCATTGGGTGCTTGTTAATCAGGCGGGAGCGGAGACGATTTCCTTTGGAAGCTTCTTCACTGACCGTGGAGCTCATACTGAAGGTGGCGACGCCGGCAGCTAGTGTCGAACAAACGAAACAATAGTGTCACGTGACATCAATGCCGCTCTGCTATTGCCAAGGCATTACTCTTAAAAAAAATCT
>JAKCPI010007282.1:0-48811 GCA_023213315.1 Euborellia annulipes | reverse complement strand
AATTTCTAGACGTTTTTTGTTTAGTCTGGGTATTGTAATTAATGAATAGGAGAAAGATGACTGGATTATTCGCCAAAAAACACACTATTATATTTCGGTTAAAATATTTTTTATGGTTGATAAATCGGTGCTGGCCTTCTCTCCCCTATTCATTAATTATAATTTCTATTAATTATGAATTTAATTCATTAAAAAAATACTCATTAAAATATCTGTTATTTGAAATACAAATTAAGAGGCCACTTCTTCAGCCCCTTAAATACAAATACATTTGCAAAATTATTAATAAAGTTGGTTATGTGTTGGCCACATCAATTTATTTTAAATAATTTTATAATACGAATGTTTTTATTTAAGTAGAGCTATCAAATATCAGATCAGAGTATAATAATCTGTGAGGCGATGATTTCGGAAAGATCGGGGTTTCGTCAGGTGGTCGGGGAGGAGGGGGCGGATCGATGTAGCCTGACGTGTCCCAACCACATAGGACGAATGCTTGGGCCATTTTAACTATAGATCGCTTCTTTATTTATTAAATATTTATCTCATTATTATTTTACTATAAAATTTTTAATAACATGTGAGATTTTTGTTTGTTCTTTTAATTAATTGAATTTTTGGGAGGAAAGAAAGCTCTCAGGCTAATTGTTGTTTTTAATGTTATTCACTGGTTTGCTTCCCATCTTTGCGATAATATAATTAATGACCATCAACAGGGCCAAAAAATACCAAAGTAAATTATAAATAACTAAATCAGCGATACTCAAAGAGCAAGGGGCCTAAATCATATTTCAAATCGTGATTATTCTTGAAGTTTATAAATTTAAAGAAGTAAAGTGTAAATGTATTGTATTTAAACAATAGATGAAAGGAGTAGGCTGCTTTTTGAGGTCCCCTGAGTCCAAAATAGTGGTTTTTGCAGCATGGTCTGTATGTCTGTCTGTCTCTCCATGTTCAATTCCCCCTCCCCCCTCCCACTCATTCTCATAATTTAACTTTTCTTTTGTATCTCATGGATTCCGAAACTATTGTATTTAACACGTAGGGTGCAGATAATTTTACGAGGATGGTTTAAGGCAGCGGTTCTTAATCTTTTCAGTAAAAGCATCCTTTGGAGTCTTAAAATATACTCCCCCCCCCCATAACCTGTCGAACAAAAAAAAGGTCATCACTTTTACATTTGTAATTTTTAAATAAATTGATATAATTTTATAGATAGATTTTGATAAATCCAACCCCCCCCCCTGTTTAAGAGACACTAGTTTAAGGAAATGGCGGACTGCGCAGCTAGCTAAATTGTTTAAGGAGTTTAAAATAATATAATTTATTTATTGGTAAATTTATACTTTAATACTGTATATAAAAATCTGGTGTGACTGGTCGCAATTTACAATTTATTTATTTATTTTTTTTTTTATTAAAAAACATTCACACTTTTTTCTCATTCACACTCACATGCACCCACACATTCACACAGTCTTTTCGGCAACTTAGGCCATTTAAGACTTTTGACGATAACCGTTATGAATATATATTATTATTTGGGGTCCAGGCATTCTTATTTAAGCCATTTGGTAACAATTTATAAACATGGGTAGATTTATATTTTGTTACCATGGCAAACATTTCTCCTATCTTTCCTATAAAGTACAAGAGTAATGTGTGCTTTAAAAGATTTATTGGGCAAATTGAGAATATACATTTGAAAGAGCATCTAAAAAATAATTGATTTATGAATTTTAAACAAAATCGCGAATTTTGAGAAAATAAAAAAAAAAGTGAACAAGTACATCAGTAAAGTACTAGTACTCTTTGGCCGATTTTGTTCAAAAGCTTCCTGTCACTACCCAGGAGGGTAGGCCTACCTAACTTAAATATTAAATTTCAACCTCCTAACCCTTTTCATTAATGATATATTTTGTTCACATACAAACACACAGACAGACCATGTTGCGAAAATCACTTTTTTTGACTCGGGGGACCTCAAAACGTGTATAACCATCAAAATCTCGACATCGAATCCAATACTTTCTCTCTTCTTCTTCTTCTTCAATCCTCGCCTTATTCCCGCGATGCGAGGTTGGAGGACCTCCTTTTTCCCTCCAAACCTATCAAGCGTTTTTGCGACCGGAAGAAATAGGACAGGCCGGCCTGTCGTACGGTCTGACGCCTCTTGAAAAGAGGAAGGAAGAGACAGACATACAAAGAACAGAAGGACTGCCTGTCCCAGCTCGGGCAGCTCGTGGTCGCCATCCACGTACCCACAAGATGTGGGCCCCTGAGCGACCAATACTTTCTCTCTATAAAAGCCTATATATTACGCCATAATCAACTTGGACCTGGCGGGCGGCGTCTCGTACGCGTTTAGTAGTTAAAAATTTTGAATTTGCCTCTCCGACTTCGCCCCCCCCCTCTCTGAATTTCGCCAATCAGCGCTGTCCCTGAGGCATCGCTGAGGCCTGATTGGTGCGTTCACACATCTGACACCGGCTTAAGGGCTTTATATATAAGTATGATATTTAAGAGAAAGTAAAAATAAATAGGCTAGAAATAGATGGAAAATAAATAAATAACAGGCACAAAAAATATACATCTGAACCGATGGGTTAGGTTTCTGATTCTGCAATGCCGAATTACGATTTAAAGAATTACCCATACAGCACCTCTCAAATACTCTAATTCTACATACATTTACACGAAACCTTTTCCATTAAACTAATCTCTAATCTCTGCTATGGAAAGATGATTTCAGAAACTGTCCGTTACTCATTATTGAGGTAGAAACTTCCGATAATCTCCTTTCCTAATAGCAACTCCCCTAGAAAAGTAGATTAAAACTTAAACCCAAAAAAGTGATCCAAGGCTATTTAGACCACATCCCTATTTATTTCAAATGATTGGTAGCCAATTCAAATGAAATAAATTTTTCTCGCTTGGAACGAAAAGTGAACCCGGGGGCTCAGATACCTAAAAAAAAGTTGCCTGAAAAGAGAACAGGGTTAAGTAAGCGCTTCCTTTAACTCACCCCTCCACTCAAATATCAGGAGATCATGAACAATTTAATTTGAAACTTTTTTTTAAATCTTTTCGACAACTTAAGGTGCGCGTCTCGGGGTGCTAATTTTGGGAGATTCCAGCGGCCACAATTTTGAAGCTATCGACCTCAATTTTTTTTTAAATAAAAGCGATTTAAAATATCTACAACTTATAGAAGCCCTTTTTTTTGATTTTCGAAAAAATAATTTTTTTTTTTTAAATTAATCGCATTAAATAAAAGATATTTTTAAAAAATTCGCTCTATATCTCATAGATAATTAAATTAGTAATCATTGTGTTAAAAAATAATTAATTTTTTGCCGTTAATTAATTAGTTGGAATCTTTCAAATGAAATGGAATAAATCCCTTGTATCCCTATGGGAAAAACTAACGCCACCTCTTGTTGCCTCGAGTAACTCGGTAGTCAATCGTGTTCTAACGGCTTTTCGAGACCCGCACCTTAAGTCATATTAACCTTAGGCGAAACTTCATTATGAGAATACGATATATGTAAACCTATCGCATGTATTTTTATCATTACCATTTGGTATTAGTAAAATCACTAGAGATCAAGAGGCGATTTAATAACTTATAAAAGCAGGATTTTTTTTTTAATTGAAATAATTTCATTTTCTAAACAGAATATAAGGCGATTAAATCTTAATCCTTTTATTTTTTTTCCCCTGGCATTAGTATAAATTGAAAAACCAACGAACAACGAACGACAAAATGCCTTCGTCACCTTCAACGAGTTCAAGAAATGAATTAGAGAAAGATGGTCTAAATAATAGTAACAACGATGAACGGAAGACTGATAAAATTCTTCTCACTCGTAAACATGAAGAATGTTGGGTCATCAAAAATATCGCCTCTAAAATGTGCCAAGAATCGAAAAAACCAACATCGATGCCAATCATGTCAATCTCTACTGATGAGAATACAGGTATCTAAATTTCTTATTCTATTGCTTCTATTGCCGGATTTAGGAAATCTATAATTTAATTAGAGAGAGAAAAATAATATTTTGAAAGCTGCGAAGCTGGAGAAGTGATTAAAGAAAAGCTATTGAATCATATATTTGAAATTAGGAATTAAGATAAATCAATGAAGTCAGCTGCTGTTTCTTTATACGGCGAGTCCCATCTCTCACTGGAATAAGTTTGAGGGGACAACTCGCCTGTACAATGACTCATTAACATGCATGTATTGTGCCCACATGACCAAATCCGTGAGCTAAACTGATAATGGGACAATAAAATTATCCAGAATTAATTTGTGAAAATCGGAGGCTCTATAATTTTTGGCTGCTCTTGCTCCTTTTTTTATTGAATCAGGAATTAAATCATGATATATCTAATTCCTTTGGGTTTTGAAGTTTCAATGGCTTTTTCGCAAATCAACAGAACCCATAGTAGATAGGCAGCTTAACAGGAAACTTAACAGACAGATAAACAGGTCTATTCTCTAAGCAAAAACGTTAACTTTTAACATCTGAAATTCATTTTAACTCCTCCTTGCCTCAAATTGCTATTCTGTAAGGAAAAACTTTAACGCCAAAGCGTTAACATTTAGTCAAGAGTGCTAAAAATTTATGTCATGTCTATGGGATGCCTTTAATATTTTAACGCCATATTTAATGCTAAAAAGTAACTTTTTAAACTTTGTTTAGAGAATAGCATTTTTTAATTTTGGTGTGGCAGATAGGGCTACTAGATTGGAAATAACAAATCAAATTAATAATGCGCGAGAGGTTATCGAGGGGTGTAAAATCACGAACAAGCAGTCTATAGACGTCAATAGCGTCAACCTATTAAAAATTAGCTTTTTAAACTTTGTTTAGTGAATAGCATTTTTTAACGTTGGTGAAGCAGATAGGCCTACTAGATTGGAAATAACAAATCAAATTAATAATGCGCGAAAGGTTATCGAGGGATGTAAAATCACGAACAAGCAGAAAACAGCTATCTTCATATGGATCGTTAACACCTGGTACTAAAAAGTAAAATGTTTACGTCGCTGTTAAAACTTGGTTTAGAGCTGAATATAATATAAATATGGTTATCAGAATATTGATAGCAGTTTTTTTTTATATTACTGTTATTCATATCATGTTATTTATATATTTTTTCTATATGCATATTAGTCATATTATTGGTTTTGATTTATGGTATTTTATATTTTAAAGATCTGGCGATGAGGCCCAAAAATTAAAAAATGATTTTTATTTGTCCTTGTCCAAAAAAAAAATTTTTCGGCTTCTGCCCTGACCAGAGGTGTAAGTAAAGTATATTTTACATCCTCAACATTGCAAATTTTATAAAACCTTGATCAAATTTTCCCCAATTTTCAAGATAGCAAAAGTATAAAATGATAACTCTAAAAAAAGGAATTAAAACGCAACAAAATTAAAAAAAAAAATTCGACTTGACAAGAGTGGCAAGATTTGATTTATTTTTATTTATTCATAAAAACAGATTTAACAAGATGAAAAAAATTTAATTTCCTATAAGATGGCGCGGTTGACTGGGTCTCTCATAATCTAATTCTTTTATTTAATAATCCTATAATATAAGAATAATATTTAGACTAATATGATGAAAAAATAATATTAAATTTTCTTCAAAATTATTTAATTATAAAATGCAAATATAAAGAGGAAAATGGGGGCTCGCTGGTGTAGTGAGCTAGGGTGTCAGCTTCTACAAAGAAGATCCTTGTTCAAACCCTGGGCGTGCGGGATTTTTCATTAAATAAAAATATTTATTTAATGTAAACAAATCCTCAAGCAAGCCCTGGATTTGAATATAGGATCTCACCACAATAGCCCCCAGGCAACTCTACGAGGAGAGGGAGTTGCTGTGACATCCCGTCCTGTGGAAGGGACGTAAAGAAGATTCCCTCTCAGTGATGCATTCTTCGAAAGGAGCAGGCTACACGCCGGTGCTGAGGGAGTCCCTCCTCAAACTAGGACATCCTCCATAGCATAGAAGAGGTTGGATATAAGGAGCCGGTTGGAACCGGAAATAAGGATTAGTTCACGAGCTATAGAAGAAAGAGCAGGAGGAGGAGTTAGAGACAGGAAATGATGTAACTTCACGGGGTGCCGGTAGATGGCTACGGCCAGAGGCCGGTTGGGTTTGAGGTGTGTGTCTCCGTACACGTAAGCACCTCGGGCAAATAAACGGGGATCCCGATAGGAATTTCAAATAATATATTGTAATAATTATAAAGAGGAAAATGACTAAAGAGAATTTATTCATAAACATGGGCGTAACTAGAGAATTTTTTTTTTTTTTTTTTTGGGGGGGGGGCATGGGACCAGCTATCCTCCGGAGGCCTGGAAAGCCCCATATTTTCTCAATTTTTCTTGGGGGAGGCCCCCCCGGCACCCTCCTAGTTGCGCCCATGCTGTTCAATTAGATTTATTGTATGAAAATTCTTATTCTATTCCTAAATCCGGCTTTTTCGCTTTTATAATAGACTTCTTACAAATAAATCCATGCATGGCTGCTTTCAGCTGCAGTAATTGCAATTATTTAAAACATAAAATAGAGTTAGACTTAGAAAATTGAATTAACTATCCCTTACTAAAAAAAGCTCTCGATAATTAACCATCTTCCTTTTTATATTCATGATATCTTGCCATTGTTAAAATTGTTGTTTTATTCATTAAATTTATGTCATTAGCTGAAACTTTAACTTCGAAATGCAAAAATGTACGAAGATTGTTGGCACTATGTTGCATCGATCCTTTCAATAATCGTGCTTCTTTTGAATACAGGGAGGAAAGCCACAAATTTCGTATTACTCTTTCTCAAATATAATAAATAAAGTTAGAAATGGTGATGATTTTCAAAAGTTGATTTAATTAAATAAATAATAAATAAATTGCAGGAGAAGGTAAATGGCTAAGATTTTTTCACAGTAAATAAAAATCAATTTTGGGGAGTTTTATAATTCGTATATTTCGGATGCATTAACAGCAATCCTTCATCAGCCGCTAACACACACTCTGAAACCACAAAAAGGTGTTACAAATTGTTTTATCAGAGCGAATTGTTGATATAGTGAGTACATATTTCTAACCTGATTAGGTACCGAATCACGTTGGAAATAAAATATGTACTCACTATATCAACGATTTGCTCTAATAAAACAATTTGTAACACCTTTTGTGGTTTCAGAGTGTGGGTTAGCAGCTGATGAAGAATTGTTGTTAATGCATCCGAAATATACGGATTATAAAACTCACCGAAATTAATTTTTATTTACTGCCAAAATCTTAGCGATTTATCATCTCCTACGATTGTTCATTTGGCACTTCACAACTATAATTAAAAAACATAAAATAATTATATATTAATTAATAAAATTGAGGAATTGCACAGACGTATATTTACTATACCACACTAAATAAAAATATGTTCCTAATTGTATCTTAAGAATGGAGATGGAAAGAAATAAAGTAAAAATAACAACAGAGAATATTTAAATATATAAAGATGGAGGAAGCAAGATGCCCTAAAATATGTCTCAAAGGGATAATAAGAGGGTTAAGAAATAAATACCAGCTCTTCGGGGGAACCTGTTAATAAAAACATCGCAAGGAACAGGCCTTTTAAAGAAGATGGAAGAAGAAACCATCAAGACCATGGCAGAAATTTTAGCAAGGTTGGAGGATCAATATGTTCTGGAAAGACATCAAATTTGTAAATGTTACAAGGACACAAAGGAAAGACCAATCAGAGAAGACCACCTATGTTAAAAGGCAAGACAAGTCGACATGGATTAAAATGATATAGAACAGAAGCTACAGACTATGCATGGAAAGAAAGAGACTTTTACTATATATTTTACAAGATAATGTGATGAACCTAAAGCAAAGGTAACAGACATAAAACGAAATGAACATACAAATTATGAATACAGATCAAATGGAAAAAATTATTGAGCCAAGGACCCATGAGACATTGAGTAACATTTGGACCAAATTAAAAGAAGGAAAAATACGGAGATGCCGATGAAAAGATACATTTTTCGTTAGTTCCTATCTGCAGTGGAATATCTCACACAAAAGACGATGAGATTGTACTTTTAATTTGTTTAGACAAATGAGACTCGAACCAAAATTGAGTTTCAGATCTTAATCTCCTTAGCTTCTTCTAACTATTTATTTATTTATTTATTTATTTTTTTCAAAATTATTTGTTAATTTTATTCCTCCATAATAAGGTAGAGAAAATATTTGCAAGGATTATAAATATTTCCCATGTTTACTACCCTGACATGCACTATTAATCAAAATTATTAAATATATATGGGGCATTCCACGCCAACTCGACCACTTTTGAACCCGACCATTTTTTGATTTGGCTGAAACTTTGTCATCTTTTTATACCCTATTGAAAACGTGTCCTGAGAATTTTTTTCAGATTTTACGACCCAGCCAAAAAAAAGTTATAGCATTTTCAAAAAACATCGATTTTTTTTTTAAATAACCGTAAAACTGTCAAAAATTAACTTATCGGGACGATTTTTTTTTTGAAATTTTTGTCTTTAAATGTACTTTTCAGAAAAAAATATGACAAAATTTTACAGATTCATCTTGAACGTTTTTTTTGACATTTTCGTAAAAAAACACAAATTTCGGGATGAATGACACTTTTTTTAATTTTTTTTTTATAAAAAACTTTGATTTTTCTACAAATGCTCTGAAAATTTCAGAGTGGGATTATTTCGCGTTCTATTTTTTTTTATTTTTGAAAAAAAAAAATTTTTTTATCCGCTTATTTATCATGATGGTGCTCTTAAATTCTTCCAGGATTGACTGAGATTCTAGAAAATTGAAGAAAAATAATAATAATAATAGTTAGGGGTGATGAAAATCGAGAAAATTCCATTTATCCTGAAAAAATTAGAAATTACTTGTGTATTCAACTACTGAAGTATTTGAAGCGTCAGGTAAAAGCTTAGAAACCTGGGCGTAACTAGGGGGTGCCGGGGGGCCTGACCCTCCCAGAGAGCTCCTTGCCCCAAGAAAAATTAAAGGGGGGCCATGGGACCAGCTAACCTCCGGTGGGTCTGGAAAGCCCCATATTTTCTCAATTTTTCTTGGGGCAAGGAGCTTTCTGGGGAGGGCCAGGCCCCCCGGCACCCCCCTAGTTACGCCCAGGTTTCTAAGCTTTTACTTGACGCTTCAAATTCTTCAGTAGTTGAATACACAAGTAATTTCTAATTTTTTCAGGATAAATGGAATTTTCTCGATTTTCATCACCCCTAACTATTATTATTATTATTTTTCTTCAATTTTCTAGAATCTCAGTCAATCCTGGAAGAATTTAAGAGCACCATCATGATAAATAAGCGGAGAAAAAATTTTTTTTTTTCATAAATAAAAAAAAAATAGAACGCGAAATAATCCCACTCTGAAATTTTCAGAGCATTTGTAGAAAAAATCAAAGTTTTTTATAAAAAAAAAATTAAAAAAAAAGTGTCATTCATCCCGAAATTTGTGTTTTTTTACGAAAATGTCAAAAAAAACGTTCAAGATGAATCTGTAAAATTTTGTCATATTTTTTTCTGAAAAGTACATTTAAAGACAAAAATTTCAAAAAAAAAAATCGTCCCGATAAGTTAATTTTTGACAGTTTTACGGTTATTTAAAAAAAAAATCGATGTTTTTTGAAAATGCTATAACTTTTTTTTGGCTGGGTCGTAAAATCTGAAAAAATTCTCAGACACGTTTTCAATAGGGTACAAAAAGATGACAAAGTTTCAGCCAAATCAAAAATGGTCGAGTTCAGAAGTGGTCGAGTTGGCGTGGAATGCCCTATATATATATATATATATATATATATATATATATATATATAGAATATTAACAAATTCCCATTTGTTTGTTGCTCGATTTTTGATATGTTATACTTCTCTTACGTGTACAAAATTTTCTCTTTTTGTCTTTCAGGTCAAATTTCGCAATTTCCTATAAAATTGCGTATAACTTTAAATAAAAACAAATTTCCTACAGTACGAACAAATAACAATCAAAATATGTCGTACCCGGCTGAAAATCCACTAACGAATCCTAAAACGAAACTTGTTGTTTTATTAAAAAGACTGGATCCAAATCAAATACCAATAAACAACGCAGTAAAAGCAAAAGACGACCAAGAAATGTCTAGAAAAAGAAAAAATGACAACCTTAAATCAAACACTGTCGAATTTCTTCCATGGGATTATAATTTACGAAAACCATTCAACATTAATAATAATAAAACATATATCCAACAGAGTTCAACAATTACTTGTCAAGAAAAATCAGGTGGGTTTTCCAGAAAAATTGTAGTCTATTAATTAGATTGAACGACAAAAGTAGTTGTTTATAAGATTTTTACTAAATCGAGTATCCTAAATTCGTATCTGAAATTATTTTTACGAAATTCTAATACGATTTTAAGATTCCAAAACGGCTGTTGTCGTTATTTTGATGCCCTTTAAAAACTAAACTTTTCAATTGATAGTCTTAGAACTATTCTACACGACTAGCTAAAACACGGCCGTCGATCGCTTTAAGTTATTATTATCTACGTCACAAGGCACGTAAGTGTAGAATCACTCGCTGTTCTCACGCGTGCGATTTTTTCGCAAACTTTTGCGTTCGTCACGCTCGCCCGCGTAGTAGGGCACATCTAAAATCCTGTATTTTGTTTGACTCGCTGTTCTGAAGCCGGTAAACGGCCGCGTATTAGCTTCTCGTGTAGAATGGCCCTTAAAGTCACGGGGCGAGGGTTCGGATCATTTGGATACCATCATTCATCATTTGGATACCAAATATTATTAAATTAATGAGTATCGTCAAAGTCTATATGGCCTAAGATGTCAAAAGTCTTAAAAAAATGAGATTAAATAAAAAAATTTTCAAAAATTTTACAATCTACATAGTTTTTTGGCAATGAGAAAATAAATTTGTAGTGTTTTCTTCGAATATTTCGAAACATCAGTTTTTTTTTGCATCTTTAGAACAAAATATCTTAAAATTATGTTAGAATTTTGCAAAACTAATATGTATTCGAATTAGAAAAAAATCTTATAATTTTTTTTTGTTGATCAGTATTTGTGTACTGTAGTTTCGGGTATCATATTGATATAAATAGGCATAAATAATTTCTCCCTTATTTGCGACTTCCCCTCCACTTTTACATTTACGGTCTCTATGCCAACTCTTCATTTTTTTCTTTAAATTTTTTCCCTTAAAGTGAGTGTAGTAGCTTTTGATGTTGTACAGTCATTATAATTTAAAAGACTTCTGGACCAACTCGACTGAACATCCAGTATTGATTTTTTTTTGTCTTTATGTCTATTGATGTTTAAGTCGAATTTTTTTTTTGCTTATCGCCTTCTTCCGATGTACTTTAATGCTATTAATATCCTTGGTATGTAAATTTTGATATTAATAGCAGTTATTTTTTTCTATAAAATCCACGGGTTCGGTTCTTAGGCAGTCCAATGAATATTTATTTAAATCATTTCGATACCAAATTGGCGATAAGCAGAAATAAAAACAAAAAGACTTGGTCTGCCTGATTCACCTTAGCTGATTGAATAATTGCATTTCTACATGTTTGCACGTCTGCATCCAATTTTATTTTAGTTTGTTTTCTTTTTAAGAATCAAACATAAAAATAATTCAAATACATTGGAATGGATAATTCAGGGGTTCTTTATCAGAATTTTTCACGACTCGAAACATCTATCTTTCTAGTTTTTTAATATTGGAATATTTTTAAGGTGCGCCGCGATGCTCCTCTAACAAAGCCGGGCCCCCGGGCTTCGTGTAGTAGGTAGCGTACCTACAGGGCCGGCGCAAGCTATTCTGCCGCCCTAGGCAAGATATTTTTTTTGCGCCCCCCCCAAAAAAAAAACTTTAAAAATTTAATTTGCCGCCCCCTCCTTAAAATTTTCCCCGATCTCAAGAATTTTTCTGCGATATTTTTTTTTTCGCGGAACCAAAATTTTTTCCCGTGTGCCGCCCGCGAAACATTTTCTCTTGCGCGGAACCAAAATTTTTTCCCGTCCGAAAAATTTTTTTACCTTTTTTTTAGAAACAAAATTTTTGCCGCCCGCGGAACCAAAAATTTTTCCCGTCCGGGAAAATATTTTACCTTTTTTTTAGAGACGCTCAATTTTTGCCGCCCCCGGGACCGAAATTTTTTCGGGTGCTGCTTGCGGAACCAAATTTTTTTTTATTTTTCCCTTTTTGCCGCCCTAGGCGGTCGCCTAGTTTGCCTAGTGGACGCGCCGCCACTCCGTACCTATCTCCTATACCAAACGTCGCGGGTTCGGACACCATGCAATCCGATGATTTTATTTAAGCCGTAAAGTCTTATATGGCCTAAGTTGCCGAAAAGACTGTGTGAGTGAGTGTGAATGAGGAAAAAAAAATAATAACAAAGCCGCGGCTCACATTTTGGGAACCACTGGGCAGTCCAATAAATATTTATTTGAATCATTTGGATTGAACCCCCATGAGAGAAAAATAAACACTAGGGCAGTGATATTCAACCTGTGACTCAGGTCATTTATACAGTATATGCGGCCCTTACTTGAATCAATTATAAGCCTTCCTATTAAAAATAAAATATTTATAAAACATGTCATAAATAATCTATATACGATATATATATAATATATAATCGCGGTCCGTCTGTCTATTATGATAATGTTCTTTCGCGTTTTTTCGAAAAGTGAATAGTTTTTGAGATAATCAACGGAGAAAAAGACCCTTAACCGGGAAGGTTCAGGAGAGAAAGATTGAGTATCGCTGCACAAGGGCCATATGGTCAAGAGCGGATCCAGAGGAGGGGGGGGGGGTAATCTGGTGTGACTGGTCACACAGCACACAATTTTTTCTTAATTTCCATTATTTAAAGGCGCATTCTGTACTTGTTTACCAGACTCTATATATACAATTTAAATTCATAAATATTAATTTTTAAAATTTTACATTAAATTATTCAAAAAAAAAAAAAATATTTTTCTCAAATCTCGGGGAGGGGGTAATTACCCCCTTTACCCTCCCCTCCCGCCCCCTGTATCAGCCCTTGCATATGGTTTGGTTTTATTTTAAATATTATCAACGATAAAATCCGGAATGATCCTACCCAAACTTAAAAAAAATTCATAACCCTTCACTCCACCCCCAGGCTTGTTTCAAAATTAAATTTTTGTTTTGAAATTTGCTTTAAAAACGCTACATTGCATTATCTGTCAGTCGAGAGGACCTCTTAGTCCCCTTGCGTCGAGCTTTAAATTTTATAAATTGTCAAGTTGAGTTCCTATGACAATTATAGCAAATCGTATGAAAATTTAAACAATAAAAGAACTACCTAAATATTTATTTATTTTATTTTTTTTTTTTTCAGAAATTGTAGAGGAAGAATTCAATTCAGCTATAACAGACCACTCTGATTTTGATTCTCAAGTGTAAGTACAATTACCATTTACGTTAAAGCATATGCTTACACAAACTTCTCCCTAAAAATATTAGTATAATAGCAAAAAGAGTGAGCCATAACCCCCCCCCCCCCCCCAATATATTATGTTAACCAAAAATCATTCAGTTCTCAGCATCTTGTCTATTATAACTGTGTAAAATTTCAACCTATTATCTTATAAAAATACTTCTTTCTTTCATAGGGGTTCTTTAAACTTCAACCATACATTTCTAATGAAAACAAAATTATTATCAATTGATTGCATCAACTCTAAATGTTTATTGAAAAATATTTTTTTATCGCTCTGATATCCGGTATATATCCGGTTTTAAAACTTAACCTCTATGGGGGGGGGGGTGAAATTTGTTTTGTATTAATATTCAGCCCTTAAAGGATCTAGACGGTTCTGCCTATATTCGGTGTGAATTGGGATGTCATTTTTCTCTATCTTTCTATAACTCTAATACCCATATTCATAGTCATTGCTTGAGGAACAAGGAATCCTTATGCCTTGTAGATCTAAGGATTCCTTCTTCCTCAAGGAATGACTATGAATACGAGTATAAGTCCTGGTTTCTCGAATCTTTCAAAAAGGATTCACTTTTTTTAACAGAAGTTTTACATAATAATGAATTTTTTATATCATAAACAAAATTTAATATTTCTTTGAATATGCGGTACGGTATTTTAATTAAAGTCAAATTTATTTATTCCCTTCTGTGCCAATATTGTTTTATTAAAATCACTCATCACTTCATTTGAAATTTCTATTAAATAATAAACTAATATTGTGAAAATATAAACAACTAATGAATATTTCAATATTTCAAAATAATTTCAAATCTAATATTTGGGCTTTTAACATCAATTTTGTTATTTATTTATATATTTTTTTTTTTTTTTTTAGAAATTCGTCGCATTTAGAAGAAGATCAAGCCTTTTTCAGGCCGCTGAAGAAAAGGAAGTTTATCGAAGAAGATCATTCATATTGTACCACCAAAGAAATGTTTGTTGCTCAAGAATCTTCAGTAAAAGGTGATTCAGATTCACAATTTAAGAATGAAGACCCATCCAAAAATCAAATTAACAACCAAGCTAATATATCAAAAAGTGTTAAAAATTCACATTGTAAAGGTGTTTTACAGACTGCTAAAACTTTAGAGCTTTTAGAACAATCAAAATTTAAAGCTCGAACTCAATCTCTTAATGATCCTTTAAATTATGACAAAGAATTCCAATTTAAACCCGTTCTTGTACCAAATAAATCATATAAAAAGTTAATATCAAACAATGAAGATGAAGATCTCGTCTCATCTAATGATGAATTGAAAAATCATTCTCAAGATAAAATTGTTGAATCTAGTTATCTTTCAAACCCACCCATGACTATTCAAGAGACACGTGAAATTTTAAAGAATATTAATTCAATTTATAAATTGAAAGACAGTTATAGAAAGCAAACTTCAAAAAAGCCGGACTCTATTGAGAATCCAACTCCATCTGTTATCCTTTATGCTAACAAAGTAACAGAAAGAAAAGAAATTCAAAATGATGATATCTCCTCTAATATAAATGAAATAGAATCAAAAAATAATTTAAAACTTGAAATCAATGAAGCAAAGCACAGAAGAAAGTGCTACAGTCCTGTTTTTATTCCACCTGATGTGAACTTGACTTCAAACAAAAATGAGAATTCAGAAGCAAATCCAGAGATAATTTCAATAAATCATCATTCTCAAATTATTCAACTCTTGGAGAAACCTATTACAGAATCTTCGAAAGATTCTAAAACCGAAGAAGATAAACACAGGTCTCCTATTATTCAAGTACTAAATTCGGATATTCATATAATCCCAAATCAAGGGAAAAATAATCCGAATAATGAATTATATAAAGACAAAAGAAATCAAATAAAATCTGATGATAAAATATCTATAAATCCTATAGATATAGAAAAGATTGATCAAAAATCTTTACTCTCGTCGTTGAATGAAATTCAAGTCTCAAAAATAATAAGCCCAAAGCAAGTTCAAATGTCATCATCACAAACCAAAGGACAAATACCTCAAACACCATTCCAGATAGAAATAACCAAAGTACCAGCGTCAAATCTCACACAAGCATTATCTTTGTCAAACCATTTGTTACAAAATCAACCATATTTGATTCAAATGACTTCACCTAACCAATCACAAATTCCCCAATTGCATAATACCCCAAACACAACATATTCGCAAATTCAAGAGTCTGTTATTTCAGAAAATCAACAAGAAATTACACAATTTCCTAACAAAGAACATATCACACCTTCAATCTATTTACAAAACCAGGGATATGTTCCTCAAAAAATTGAGTTAAAAAAAGAAAAACGAGGTTCAACATATACGCAACAAAACCAAACTCCGCAAGCAATTGATACATCAAAAAACCATCAAACAATTCCTTTAACAAACCAAAGATTTGTAGCTCAAGCTCCGGTAATGAATAATATAAATAATTCTTTTATCACTCCAACGCAACAAAATGACTCGCAGAGGTCACAAAATTCTTCAGCAGCAACAACTATGATAAGTGGAAATGAAATTTGTTCATATTCAACACTTTCAAATGAACAATTAAGACTAAGGCAAAAAAAGGCAAACATTTTGGATTTTATTCGACATTATTTATATATCACTCAAGAAAATCAATATAAAATCAATAAATTTGCTGATATGATTTTTTATTTAGTAGATTTTCCATGCGAAATATTTCATAATATAAAATTATTTAGAAAGTTATTGCAAATATTTTCATTATGGTGCAGACAAGATCTGGTGGCTTTTGAAAAGGAACGGGTAGTTTTTGAATACTACAGATCAAAAGAAAGAGACAAAAATTCTTTACCTAATTGTAACCTCTCTATTGGATCCTGTATAAACGAAAATATTAAAATGGAATTTATTAATTTTTTCAATGGGATTAAAGAAATCAATCCCAATTATATTTCTCCACTTGACCAAGTTTCTTCTTCTCAAGCCACTTTAAATTCTGAATTGTCGCAACAGCAACAATACTCTCAATCAAGGCAAGAATTAGCTGGGAATCCCTGGATTCAAAATTCAGGACAAACCTATCCAACAACATCTCAATCATATGAAATTCCTTTCCAAAATGCCAATGAACAATCTCGGAAAAATAATCAATTCAACTATTCTATGGTACCAACAAATGTCTCAAATTATTCATCTATAATCAATAAGGAAACGAGATCAAATAAAGTTACTAGGGTCAGAGATCGAATTCACAATCAACAACCGTCACAACAAAATCGTCATCTTCAATGGAATCGTCCCTATTATAACTACCAATATCAACAACCCCAATTTCATCCTTATTCTTCGCCTTCTCAGCTGCAAAGATCAATCTCCTACCAAGTTTACTACGACCCCTTTTCCCAAACATATATGTATAATAATCCTTATTCTAGTAATACAAACCAGCAAAATTATAATTATTATAATTACTATTGACTATGGAAAGATCAACAACCCCAATTTCATCCTTAACCTTCTCATATGCAATGATCCATTTTCTAGCAAGTTTATTACGACCCCTTTTCGCAAAAATATGCGTATAATAATTCATATTCTTATAATAGGCCTAATACCAAAATTACAATCAATATAATTAGGAGTTTGTAATTGTATCTATTACCTTCTTGTAATATCGTTGGATCTTTGCTATGTTTATAATATTTAAAAATTAAGTAAAAAATAAGCAGGCAATTATTTATTTTAATGAAATGTTTCTAAAATTATTCTCTAAGATGATCCCATCATTATCAAAATGCAAGAAAAAATTTCTCTAATCTGTATATTTTTGCACATTCCAATTTATTCAATCTATATAAGGATATTTGTGATAGCACTTATATAAATTGATCTCATTGTCAAGCTCTCTTGATCATCTTAACAAAGATTACAATAAAAATATGCTGCTTACTTAATTTTTTACTTAATTTTACCCACAGGTTGAAGAATTTAAATGAAAACAAATTCCCATAGATGTATCTATAAGGGACATATATTAAAATAAGATTCATTCAGGAAATATTTTTAAAGTGGAGGGTTAGCCAAAATATGATTATCCGGTTTCATTTTTTAAAATTTACTCCATCTTTAGTCAATTCTAGAATTTTAAAATTAAAATTTGTTACAATGATTTCATATTTATAAGAATATTTACAATCGGTAAATATATGATTTATTTAATTTAAGAAACAGTGGAGGAGAGACATAGTATTACAATTAGAAGATAAAAAAAATAAGAATTCTTTCGGCTCGAAATATTTAATTTTCGAGGACTAAACCCTTCTACAGGACAAGGATGTTTAAAAAAATGTTTTTCTGTCTTCCTTTACTTAATGGATAGCTTAAAATGTTAGTATATTTTACAATTGTTATATTATAACATTCTAAGTTATCTAAAGAGGCAGGGAAAATTTTTTTTAACATCCTTGTTTTGAAGATGCCTGATGTTTAGTCTTCCAGACTTGGACAAGGTGAAAGGAAATTAAATATTTCAGGTCGAAATAAGTCTTATTTTTTCATCTTCTAATATTTAAATAATAATTAAACTAGTTTTTTTCACTTATTATATTCTCTCTTTGAGAAATATTTTTTTTTTTTTAATTTGTAAAAATATATGCAGTATTTTATAAGATGGGGTATATTCAATAAATGCACCGGATAATCGTCAAGCAATCAGAGGATTTTGTTTTTCGGATGCCTCTGCCTATCCCTTCACAGCCAATTCTTTTTTTTTTTTTTAATAACTTATTTTTTTTTTTTTATTTTTTTGATGAAGAGATTTTTTAAGATTCATTTTGTTTATATTTAAATAATCAAAAATACAGGAAGATGGATGGGATTAAGATAAATATTTTGCTAGACTAAATGAGATTTGTTTGGTTTTAATTATAGGGTGTCCTCTGACATATTTGCAAAAAAAAAAATGGAAAAATTTATAAATGTCCCGTTTGGTGCATTCTACTTAGAAAAACCATTCCTATTTATTGAAGAATACAGCAAACGGTACATTTAAATAGTTTTTATTTATTTCTCAAATATATCGGACTTTTTTGAGACACCCTATATCTCGACAAAGCTCAAACTAGTAGTAATTATTTAAAATGGTCGCGAATAAATTAAAAAAAAGAAAAAAAAAACGGTTCTTTATGACAATAAAAAAGCTGATGATGGTCGATGGCATATACATAAATAAAAAGAAAGGTTAAAGGTTCCTATAGTATAGTGATCACCACCATTAAGTGAAGTTTAATCACAAATTCATAAATATCGATATCTTTATTCCAATTCTACATGTAATAAGGGTCCACTTGATAGTGATGCTCACTGTACGTATTTTGGATATATTGCTTTTTTTCTATTATTTACTGAATGAATTTTTTTTTTTAATTTTAAAGATTATATATATCTGATGAAAGACTCTTAATTTTTAAGCGTGCCAACTATTATTATCATTTGGCCTTTAAAATGATAATAATTAAATTTATATAACTATATGTATGTGTGTTTATAGTCAACTTTACAACTTAATTGAAAAGCCTCAAAGGTGTTTTTTTTTTTTTTTATATTTAATTTCATTTGAAACTAAAGTATGTATTTGATACAAAAAATGTTGATTTCTACATTATATATTTTATTAAATTAAGAATTCTATTACTAATTTATTATAATGCCGGAAAGAAAGAAATTTTCTATATATTATTAGAAAGAAAGATTAATATTTAATAAAAAAAATTTTTTAAATAAAAATGTATTTTTCTGAAAATCTTCTTTTGAGATAATATACCAGTAGCTTTGGAATTTTTTAAAAAATGAAATCAAAATAGTTTTTTCACATATAGAGTGTTCATCAAAACAATCTTTGATTTTAAATAACTCACAAATAAAGATCGATAAAAGAATGAAAGACAAGGTAGCATGGGCGTACCCAGCGAGGGGCAGGGGGCAGCTGCCCCCCCCCCCCTAGAAGCAAAAAAAAAAAAATTTAATGTTTATAAAGTGATGAAACGAAACAAAATTGGTGGATGTCGACGGGGAATGATTTTGTTGTTAGGACTCGAGGGTTTTTAGGTCTTTAATTCGAAGGCTTTTCCCCTCTATATAAAAAATACCTATGTCACAATGTGGACGACCATGATCTGCCCCCCCCCTGGACGGCCATGATCTGACCATGCCCCCCCCCCCCTAGATTTGATCCTGGGTACGCCCATGCAAGGTAGGTATATTTGAAAATTTATTTAAATTTGTTTTAAATAAATTTTTCATAAAAATATACAATTCCAAGGGTCGCGGGTTCTAGTCCGACGATTTGATTTAAGCCATTTGGATACCAAATGGCTTAAATAATGCCTGGATCCCAAATACATATATATTCAAATAACTGTTATCGTCAAAAGTCTTATATGGCCTGAGTTGCCGAAAAGACTGTGTGAATGTGAGTGTGAGTGAGAAAAGTGTGAGTTAAAAATATATATATATCAAAGTTAAAGCTACTTTTTAAAAAATATTTCATAAAAATTTGTTCATGTTTATTATTTACTATAATAAATATAAAATAAAATAAATAATTTCTTATTTTGAGTTCTAGCCTTCACTGATCCTATATCTGAAACACACTTTGCAATTGGCCATATAGTTTCCTGACGGCCATTTAATTAACAAAAAAAAAAAAATTTTGTTTTGAATTGGCTCTCTTTCATACTTATATCGATCTTTGTTTGAATTTAAAAATCAGGATTAGAGGACACCCTTTAAATGATCAATTTGCCCCTAGGCACTGCTCTTGTGCAGTAGTCAAGGGTTCGCTTCACGTCCCAAGCGATAAAATATTTTATTTCAATTGAATTGGCTATTAACCAATTGAAATAGAAAGGGACGGGGTCTTATTGGCCTTAGATGCCGAAAATGAAAAGACATTAAAAGAAAATAAATAATTAAAATTTATCAACTACTGTATATTCTTATTTTTATTAAATTAGAAAAATCTTATATATTTTATAAACGAAGAAATAATTATTTTCGCATCTTTAAAGAAGGGTGGACATATTGTATCTATAATTTAATTGGCAAATAAAATTGTGGGTAAGGATGCAGGGAGAGAGAGAAAAATGGGATCAAAAGTGAGTGGCCCACCCATATAATAAAAAAAATAGGGATCGCATACCAATATATCCCACTCAGTAGCGTCATTTAAACTTTTTCTTGGGGGGGGGGGGGATTTTTTCTGCTTACAAATACCTATCTCAAATTTGGTCAAAAGATATTTAATAAATTTTTTAATATTTTATATTTCCCCCAAAGAAAGCACTCTGATGCCCCAGATATTTAGGTCGTTTGTCCCACTTACAAGAATATACCCTTAAAACAAGAATACAAATTTTTTGGAGGACTGAATAGTAAGTAGATCATGGCTGTAGAAGATGTATTGAATAAGGAAAGAGGATGCAGCCAATAATTGAGTCTATTTAATGATTTAGGTTCCGCCAATACGGTACATTCGAATTTCGAGATGTAAAATTTATAAGTATGGGAAAATATTTATATTTTGTTACTATAGCAACCATTTCTCCTATCTCTCTTTTATTGTTAGATGTTCTTTAAAATGTATATTCTCATTTTGCCATTGAAATCTTCTAAAGACCACTTTACTATTGTACTCCATAGAAAAGATACGAGAAATGGTTGCCATGGTAACAAAATATAAATAATTTCCCATTATAAATTTTACATCTTGAAATTCGAATGTACTGTCGGAAACTAAATACATATCGACACAAAAAATCTGGTGTGACAAGCACAGAACCTAACTTTCGATTACCGAAGGTAAGAGAAAGTTGTGTGACGTGCGACCAGTCACGCCAGATTTTTTTATATAAAAATTTGAATATGCTCTTTGAAGATCCCAGCCGAAAAGTTCGTAATAAAGAGTATTTAATCATTAAATAGAGGCTCAATTATTGGCTGCATCCTATGAGCTTATTCACTTTTTTGGAGGACGGTCGTTGAATTATTAAAAAAACAAAAAAAAAAAAAACTTCTGAAAGGCCTAAAAATTTATTTCAAATAGAATAGTTAAATATTCAGCGCCCTGGAGCTAATATTGCCAATGAAGGGGGTGGCGGCAACCCCAACTTTTGCCTCCCCCTCAGCGAGTGGCATATAAAAGTGCTAAGCCAACTGTATGCGAGAGCCTGTATGTGAATACGTGGAGGGGGAAGGAGCTCTTTGCCCTTTCCCGCCCTTCTCTGGCTTATAATATGAAAAAAAAAAGAATAGGTGAATGAATCCAGAATTTTAGAATTATATTATTTAATAACTTTTTTAGGCATCTGAGGCCATTTAGACAGTGTATAGTAATTTAGATTAATTGCCAATATAGAATTTTATTGCATAGGACAGGCTTCTTAGAACTCTGACTTTGCTACAAGAGATGGCCAGTTTATAACTTTTTTGCCTTGACTGTAAATCGTTCAGAGATCAATCTGATAACCAAACACAATTACCCAATTTAACCTATCATTAATAATTAAATTTTAGATAAAAGATATTTAGAGAAATTAATAGTTTTGACTCATCTACTGAAAAATATAGACACATGATTTGTAAGACAAAATAATAATAATTGAAAAAAAATTAATTTTTTTTAAATTAAGATGATGATAGCTCATTTTGATATTTTTAAAAGAAGATAATAATTGTCAATTACCTTAAATGAAAGTGGGATTCAATCCAGGAGAGACCTTTGATATTTGGCACTATATAACACTAAAAAATTAAACTCACTATTAAAATTTCACTATAAGAACACAAACGAGGAAAATTTTATTTGCAGACGCCAGGCAGTCTTGTGTGAGAAGAGAGAGGCAAATTGGAGTGATTGCATGAGTTGACCACTAGAGCGCTCTAGTGTTGTTTATTGTTGAGCGGGCTGACATCCCAGGTTAAAAAATTCAAGTTTCATTTTAGTAACAAATCAAGTAGCGTCCCAACTTTTCAAGAGAATAAATAAAACTAAACGCAATTGGTAAAAATAAATATTTATTGTAAAACAAGAAAACGGAAAGTTTTCAAATACAATTGTAGGAAAAAACCTGGTGTGACTGGTCGCACCAGATTTTTGTGTCGACATATGAATTGTTTCCGACAGTATGGTACTAGGGTGGCTCTTAGCTACTACTGGGGAAAAATTTTTTTGAGATTTTTTTGACGCTACCCTAGTTTGGTGCCATTGCCAAAAAAAATAACCTGTGTAAAATTTCAGCTCAATCGGATAAGGGGAAAGGGTGCCCCAAAGGCCCTGAAAATCGAAAAAAAAATCAAAAACTATTCATTTTATTTATTTATCTTGTTAAATATAAATTATATACAAAAAAGTGTTATATAAAAGTTGTCGATCTATAAAAAATGCACATAATAACATCTATCAGTTTTTTATGTACACCTAACGGTTTCAGAGAAAACCGCAAAAATCCATTTTTACTTTCTCTTACCTATACATGTAATATACGGTATATTCACCCTCAGTGAAAAAAATGTTAGCGTTTGTTTTAAAAATTCTTAACTATTAAACCTCCTTGACATTAGTGTCCCTTTCGCTCAGGGGCCCACACCTTGTGGGTACGTGGATGGCGACCATAGGATGGAATAGGGGGGAGTGGAGGGGTAGAATAAGGTCCGCCGACCCCGCACCGCGGGAATAATCAGGCGAGGACAGTAGAAGAAGAAGACATTAGTGTTCCTTTTACTTCCTCCCTCCGCCCCAGAAGGAACAAAATTATGGTTTTGGAATTTCGGGCGAATCAGAAGTCCTCTTTATTTATATTCTGTTATTAATCAAAATCTATCTACAGGGTGGCCCACGGTAAATTGCTGATTTTGGAATTAAATAAAGAAATAATAAACACTTATACGCGTATTCATAGTCGTTCCTTGAGAAAGAAGGAATCCTTATACCTATACATTTATATAGGCATAAGGATTCCTTGTTCCCCAAGCAATGACTATGAATACGGGTATTAGAAACTTATTCATTTTTATTTTTCTCATATTGGACAATAATGGAAGTTTTTTTTTTTTTTTTTTTATTTATCCCCCCCCCCCCCCCCCCCCCCCCCCCTCCTATGAAAAAGACCCCTTGGAGTCCACCCTCCCATCCCCGAGGGTAGGAGTTTGTAAATACATGAATATAAACAATATATCTGACAAATTGTTACCTCCACAATCCATACACTGCTGCAGTCGTTTTCTGAGCATGTCTTCTGGTATTCTTGCAATTTCAATATTGTTCAAGACCCTGGAAGACCTACAATATTGATGCTGAAATTGCAAGAATACCAGAAGACATGCTCAGAAAACGACTGCAGCAGTGTATGGATTTTGGAGGTAACAATTTGTCAGATACATTGTTTAAATCCATGTAATTAGAAACTTCCATTATTGTCCAATATAAAAAAAATAAAAATGTAAGTTTCTAAGTGTTCATAATTTTTTTTATTTCATTCCCAAATCAGCAATTTACCGTGGACCTCCCTGTAATTATCTGGACAATAATCAATCTCATTGCCACAAATTTTTCAATAAAAACATTTTCTTGGGATCTTCCATCTCTGGTAAATTTATATTACCCTCATTTCATTTAGCCTATGGTCCAATGATGCGATATGCACTGCCCTTAACCAAATTAAATATTTTTTTACGAATTGGTAAAATAAATAGATTAGATTATTAATAAGACTAAAGTGTTTACACGTGAAAGAAATTATCTAGTTTTTTATATGGTAGCTTTATAAATAAAAAATTTTTTATACAAAAAAAAAAATAATAAAAATCACTTTCCGGCAATATGACTCAAATGTCATTAAAAAATATACAGGGTGAAATTTTTTATCGTGAATTTAATAAGATGTTGCTGGAATTAACATCTCTAGTAGCGACAAAAAAATAAATAAGTAAATTCACTCTAATCTGCCACATATTCGTGTTATAGAAGAACTTCGTGCAATAGAAAAAATAGTTTTTATTTTATTGATATTATTTTTCTAAGTACAAAGTATTTTTTTAAAGTATTATTTTTTTTTTAGCTTGTATATAAAATCATATGTAAATATATTTATTTTTTAAATTAAAAAATAAGAGGCTAGTTCTTAATGCATTGAAAATGTTCTTTAAGTAGTTTTATAAATTATAAATAGTAGTCCGATTGTTATTTTAAATTTCTCAATTGATGTGAATTAACTAAAAAAAAAAAAAATAATAATAATAGTAGTGATAAGATAAATTATTGTGTTATTGTTAACAAATATCTATGTGTTTTATTTGTTGCCCTATGTACAATTTTAAATAATAAATAAATGAAATAATATTACATTTTCCTAATAACTAAACCATTTATGTCCAGAAAAATTTTTCTAATTCCATTTTCTTAAAATTACAAATGAATGAATCTTTTTTTTCAGCTCACGTGATTAAGAAAAAAAAAGATTTTGGTCTTATTATTGAAATATTACTTGAATCGAAAACCACCTATCAGGCTCAAGTCTAACAAGGAGTCCCCACGGGTTGTGGGTCACCGATTTTTTTCAAACTCATAGGATTTGAAGATTAGTATCTGGACATCAATTTCTTAAAGCAGTACGATGCACTACTCAAGAACACTCAAGAAAATCGTCTATGAAGAACATCAAGATTTCCGAATTGTTTAAGTTTGGATAATTTTATTTATATGTAAACAGTGTCTGGTAGCCGTGAGAGTAAGCGCAACAGTCTTGAAAACAAGCAGTCGCTAGTTCGATGCTTGTTCGGGACATTTTTTTTTTTTTAATTTCAATTCTCTATCCGCATATACAGTATCTCTCATATTAACTATATTATAAAATTGAAATTAAATTAACAAATATTTTTTCAATATAAATTAACATCTTTTATTTTTAATTACCACTCGTTACACACTGAAAATACGAATATTTATAATAAATTGAAATTTGGTATAAAAATTAACTTATTGTTAAATAAGACGATTCGTTGCATATATTTTCATATATCTTTTGTTTTTTAAACACTCACACTTTTTTCCACTCACACACAATTGCACACAGTCTTTTCGACAACTTAGGCCATATAAGACTTTAGTCGATAAAACAACACGGCGGTGAAAACGGCGGTTTTTAGTAGTATAGTTTTTAATTTTTATACCAAATTTCAATTTATTATAAATATTCGTATTTTCAGTGTGTAACGAGTGGTAATTAAAAATAAAAGATGTTAATTTATATTATTTATATATTTATATTATTTGTTAATTTAATTTCAATTTTATAATATAGTTAATATGAGAGATACTGTATATGCGGATAGAGAATTGAAATAAAAAAAAAAAAATGTCCCGAACAAGCATCGAACCAGCGACTCCTTGTTTAATAGACTGTTGCGTTGATTCTCACGGCTACCAGACACTGTTTACATATAAATAAAATTATCCAAAACTTAAACAATTCGGAAATCTTGATGTTCTTCAAAGACGATTTTCTTGAGTGTTCTTGAGTAGTGCACCGTACTGCTTTAGGAAATTGATGTCCAGATACTAATCTTCAAATCCTATGAGTTTGAAAAAATCGGTGACCCACAACCCGTGGGGACTCCTTGTAAGTAAAAAAAAAAATTTCAGAAAACGAGCACATGACTAAAATTATTTAGAATGATGTTTCAGCAGCTGGTTTTTGTGAAAAAATTATTTTTTTACACAGTCTTGTTTGCCCATTGGGTCGTTTTCGACTCACATAAATTTTCGAGCACCTTAAAAATTAATTGATTTATAAAAAATTAAATAAAATCCACTTTAAAAATTTTTATTTAGATATGTACCATCTGTTACAATAGTATTGAGACTAAAGCCCGGTAGTTAGGCAGCCTAAATGGCAGCTTGCCTGTGTGAGAAATACCTTTTTCAAAGCAGACAATAGTCCGAACGACCCTTTTAAAAACAAGAAAACCATGAAAATTTATCTTTTTAATATAAATTTCAAGATATATCGAAATAAAAATTATCTCAATGTTTTAATTAGAAAAAAAATTTAGTGAGCGTGTGCCATTTGGGCTGCCTAACTACCGGGCTTTAGTCTCAATACTATTGCAATAGATGGTACGGTAGAGGCTATATAGCGGAAGCAAATTACTCTGTATTCGGATAATCAAAATTTTGAAGTGAAATAAAATAAAATTGAATTTTAATAAATGAGATATGAAACGACTTTTTTAAATAATAAAAGATAATGAGCCTAGGCATGGGCGTACCCAGGATCAAATCTAGGGGGGGGCATGGCCAGATCATAATCGTCCAGGGGGGGCAGATCATGGTCGTCCAGATTGTGACATAGCTATTTTTTATATAGAGGGGAAAAGCCTTCGAATTAAAAGCCTAAAAACTCTCGAGCCCTAACAAAAAAAATCATTCCCCGTCGCCATCCCCCAATTTTGTTTCGTTTTATCACATTATAAACATTTAATTTTTTTTTTTTTGTTTCCAGGGGGGGCAGCTGCCCCCCCTGCCCTCGCTGGGTACGCCTATGAGCCTAGGTCTAAAACGACCCATTGGGCATAAATGGTCTAATTACTTTAAATATATAATAATACTTAATGTATTCAGATGTGTCCAGTATTTTAAAAAGATGATAAAAAATATGTTTAATAATTAATTTTTTTGAAAAAAAAAAAATAAATAAATAAATAAAAAATGTAAAAATTTTCTTGATTAATAAAAAGCTATAATGAAATATGAAAGCAAAGTTACCCAAAATATTAAAAAAAATAACTACAAAAATCTGGTGTGACTGGCGCACAGCACAAACTTTCTCTTACCTTCGATAATCGAAAGTTGTGTTCGGTGCTTGTTACATCCAGGGGCGGCGCGTCCATTAGGCAAACTAGGCAGCCGCCTAGGGCGGCAACCTGGAGAGAGCGGCAAAAATGTCAAAATAAAAAAGTCTTTTGGTTTCGCAAGCGGTACTGAAAAGATTAGGTTCCGCGGGCGGCAAAAATTTTGTGTCTCTAAAAAAGGGTAAAAAATTTTTGAGGACGAGTGGTACCTTTTTGGTTCCGCGCAGAGAAAATGTTCCGCGGGCGGCACACGGGAAAAAAATTTTATTCTGCAAAAAAAAATTTTTTTCGCAGAAAATTTGAGATCAGGAAGAAGGGGGCGGTAAATTAAATTTTTAAAGTTTTTTTTTGGGGGGGGGGGCGCAAAAAAATATCTTGCCTAGGGCGGCGGTGAACAGTTCAGGCCGGCCCTGGTCACACCAGATTTTTTGTGGCGACATGTATTTAGTTTCCGCCAATATATTAAAATTTAAGATGTCAAATTTTAAACATGAGAAAATAATATTTATATTTTGTTACCATGGCAACCATTTCTCCTATCTTTTCTATGGAGTACAAGAGTAAAGTGGTCTTCACAAGATTTCAATGACAAAATGAGAATATACATTTTAAAGAACATCTAAAAAAAAATTGATTTATGAATTTTAAACAATAGTATTGCAATAGATCAGTGCTTCTTATAGTGGGCCGCGGCCCCTAGGGGGCCATTCATTACCCGCAGGAGGCCGTTAAGATTCAAACCTAATCTAAAATATTGTAAATGTTTAAAATAAAAAAAAATTGAGATTAAGTTATTTGATTTTTTCACGCTTTTATTGTTAGTAAATTCATGCATTTACGAAATTCAAAATTATAAATAGTCTGATTTAAAAAAAAGGGGGGACCGTGAGATATTGGGTTTTAAAGGGGCCGCGACTTCAAAAAGTTTAAGAAGCACTGCAATAGATGGTACAGTGAGGGACAATATTAAACTCCTACCCAAGCGATTTCTACTTGCGATTAATTCATTGTTTAAAAAAAAATTTTATATATTTTTTAATGGAATCTTTCATGGTTTAAACCTAGAAAATTTCCAATAAAGATTTTCATTTTCTTTTATAAAAACAATGAAATAATCAGAAGTAGAAAATGCATGGGTGGGACTTAATATTGTCCCTCACTGTACATGTACCCTCGTATGTACTTTTTGAGTTTTCTCGATTTTCTCAAAATTTGTTCAAAAAAGTGATTAAATGAGTAGAAAACTAGAAGAGCCGCAGTCACTTCACTACAACGGATTAACGGTGTGTATTTATCAAATAAATTTTTAGAAAATTTTATTATTAGGCCTACATGTAATTTTAATAAATACACACAGTCCAATCGTGTTGTCGAAGTAACTGCGGCTCTTCGAGTTTTCAACTCATAAAACTATTCATCCCAGAATCAAAATGAAACTGAATAAATTTCATAAATCAATTATTTTTCAAGTGCTCTTTAAATATATTCTAATATTCACCCTGAAATTTGATTGAAGCACACTTGAACTTAATAGAAAAGTTACGAGAACAGAGTATCCAAATATTTGTCTCTGTTTTAATAATAAGTATTATCTATTGGGATTTAAGAGGGTTCAGGAGCGACGTCTAAACGTACTTTAAAAAAAACTAGACTATTATAAGGAATTTTTCAATGCGTTTTTTTTTTAATGAATTAAATTCATAAGAGATTATTGGGACATCGAGCTATAATTTTTTTAATGACTTATTAAAAAAATATCGTAATTAATTTTTTTGTTATCAAGCAAATATAAAAAAACAATCAGTCCCAATAATCTTTAATTTTTTTTAAATTTAAAAATGAATTTATTGTTATTATTAATCACATATTAATTAAGAAATTTTTAAAATAAGCTTAGATGATTTATTTAAAAACCAACTGTGAAATTAGTTCAGCATTCTTGTAATAGATGGCAGGCTAGTCTAACAGCAGATCCCGTAATAGCCTATATCTGGCCTATATTTATATATTTTTATGCTTTTATAAAAGATACATAATATATAAAACATTTATAAAGCATTTATTGTTAAAAGATCAATGAAAATCAACCAAATGCATTAAATATTATTAGCTACCATTTTGACATCTCTTGGCAAATTATTGAATTACTTGATATTTGGGCATACTTTTAATGACACTCAACGCCATCTTAGCGGGAAAAACATGCGTAACCACATCGCTCCCGTAACCCCTTAATATTCCACACAAAAAAATCTAATAAAAAGTATTTGAAATATTCAATTACCCAATAGAAAAGATGGCATCACATTTGATGTTGATTTTTTTATTATACTCTTCAAAATCAATCCCGCGATATTCAGAACCACGTTCTAAAACAAAAACAATTTATTTGATATAAATATATTAAAAAAAAAAAATAAAATAAATAAATACCGAAAAGTTGATTATTTTCAATAATTTCAGTCGCTTTAGAAATTGTTTCAATTAATTTCTTTAAAAAATGCCTTTTTATAAACGTCTTTAATAAAGCCGTCATTGTTTTTAGAACTAAAAAGAAAAAAAATAATTAGAGAAAAAAAAAAATTCAAATTTTATCAAACTTTTTTTTTACCTTCTTTAAAAATAGCGTTATTTACTAATCCCAGACTTTCAATAGTTTTATCCGCCACTTGTTTGATTACAGTTTCATTTCCAAACTAAAATTTTTTTAAAAATCATCATATACTATAATATACTGACTTCCTGCCCAAAGGACGCGATTGGCGTCCGAAACGTCGACCAAAAGAAATTAAATTTTATTCTGCTAGCTGCAGATCTACCTTCGTTAAGATTAGTTTGTAATTCGATATCGTGATTACAACTAAAATAACGTTTTTATGTTCCTGTGTAAAAATAATTGATCTGACTGTCAACAAAATAACTCAAAAAGGAAATAATTATTTTCAATAAAAAATTCTAGTTCTCATATTGTACTTTTTTACGTCATAAGTCTTGATTATCGGAAATTGGAAGGTGTAAGAAATAAAAAACTTTACAAATAAATGAAATATAGAAATAAATTGAATTTTTAAAGAGAAAAAAAAAAAAAAAAAAAAAACTCTTGGTTGTTTGTATGTATAACGAACACAACAGAAAAGGTTGTGTGCTGAGCGACCAGACACACACTTTCTCTTACACTATATATGAAATATATATAGAGAGAAAGAATTGAGATAATGTCAAAAATTCCATGTCGAGATCCCCCTGGTGTGTGTGTCTGTGTGGATATTTTTAACCACGAAGGAAATGAGCTAGGAGGTTGAAATTTTATATTTAAGTTTGACACCTCCCCGGAGCGTGAAAATAAGCTTTTAAACAAAATCGCCCAAAAAGTACTAGTACTTTACTGATGCACTTTTTCAGTTTTTTTCGATTTTCTCAAAATTCGTTTCAACTATTTTTTTTTTTTAATTCATAAATCAACTATTTTTTACATGCTCTTTAAAATGTATATTCTCATTTTGCCGTTGAAATCTTCTGAAGACCACTTTACTCTTGTTCTTCATAGGAAAGATAGGAGAAATGGTTGCCATGGTAACCTGAATTTAAATCTTTTTCTTTTTAGATTAAAATTCTTAAGTATAAATCAATTATTATTTAGATGTCCTTTTAAAAGGTATATCAGTAATATTTTGTGAAAATTGTTTCAAGTACACTTTGCTGATGTAATTCATTTTTTTTTTTTTTTAATTCATTTTCTGGCTTTTCGTTCCATAGAGCCAATATAAAATCCCTATGGGGATTTGTATGTTGATTTCGATTCACAACGTGGTCCCCTTTGAACTTTTTACACATTTAAAAAATTTTTTCCAATTCTTATGAAATGTTGTATTTATTTAGGATTCTTTTGTGTATAAAATATCCAAATATGAGATTAAAATTTTGAAAAATAACTATGGGTCAACATTTAAGACGCAAGGTCTAAGATGCTATGGAAAACTAAATATATCTTGACACAAAAAAATCCGGTGTGACAGCACGATGCACAACTTTCTCTTACCGAAGAGTTGTGTGCTGTGCGCCAGTCACACCAGACATTTTATATTAGACACTTGCCTCGACTGTTTTCGCAAGTATCTGAAAGCAGACAAACGTCGACGTATTTCCCCCAGAATATTTACTTAACAAGTCAACCGTTCCTGATGCAATTGCATTTTGTATATCGCCGTTACCTTCCCGGATTAGAGTTAAAATAAGATTTCGGACAAACACCAGCCCAAGCGGGAGACGTTCAAATGATGGTCCTAATTTCGATGGCAAACAGAACGAACTCATCTCCTGGGAATTATTAAAATTAGATTACACACTGGACCTTTATAATTAATTTATAAATTCTCTAACCAAATTTTCATGGTCTGTGAACCTGGAGAAACTTTCGGTGTGTGCGGATTCGATATTTAGGCTATTATATTCGTTTATATATGTGGGTTGATTGATGCAAGAGAGCTCTTGACGGGGATGGGGGGATTGCCCCTGGACATTCCACATCGTATTATACGGCTGTCTTCTGATACAAACTTCCCTCAGTGGAATTGTTTCTTTCTTGTGAAGAATTAGGCCAAATTTATAAATATATAATAAATAATTAAATAGTTTATATCTAAATATAAAAAAAAAATAATGTCAATGTCTATATATCATTAATGAATAATATTAGTGAGATTTTATTTGAATTTAGTATTTTTAACTCACGAATTCTTGATGGTTTTTAAAAATATATTATTTTTTTTTTTTGTTTATAAATTTTGGATCATGATTTCCATAGGCGCCGGAATTGGGGGGGGGGGGGAAGGGTACATTGCCCCCCCCCCCCCCCCCACCGGCATCCTATAGGAGGGGGCAGAGGGGGGCAATATGCCTTCTTTTATTTCATTTATTTTTAAAAATGATATATTTTTACTTTTGAAAAATAAAAATTTCTAAAGTAAAAAAAAATTAAAAGAGTAAGAAATTCATTTTTTTCCAAAAATTTTTGATAAAATCACTAGCAAATTTTTAAAATTTTAATTTTATTAAAATTGTGATTTTATTCAAAATTTTTAAATTTTATAGTAGATTTGTTTTTGTTTTATACTATTTGGACATATTAAATTATTTTAATTTTCTAAAAAAATTTTTTGCCCCCCCCCCCCTGATTCAAATTCATTCCGGCGCCCCTGATGATTTCTAATAACTCTTGAAAATGAAATGCATTTCGACACCAAAAATGATGGCTGAAGTACTTTCTTTTTTCAAATTCATTTTTCGGATATTCCTTCCATAGAGCCAATGTTAAATCCCAATGTGGATTTGCATGTTAATTTCAATTCAAAAGGGGGTCCCACTTTGGAACTTTTTACACATTTAAAAAAAATTTTCCTATTCTTATGAAATTTTGTATTTATTTAGAAAATTCTCTATTGTGTATAAAACATCCATATATGAGATTAAAATTTTGAAAAATAATCATAGTTTATTTCAAGCAGTCAACATTTAAAATACGCAGAGCCTATGAAAATTTAGGAATCAATTGACTTTTTTTTAACTTATGAAACGCAACTGGTCAATTTTTGAACTAAGGTGCTATGGGAAACTAAATATATCTCGAAAAATATGCTGGGACAGCATATCTATTACCAAAGGCAAGAGAAAGTTGTGAGTTGTGCGTTAAGTCCCACCAGATTTTTTGTATTAATATTCATAATGTTATTTCTTCTTCTCTGTCCTCGCCTTTTTCCCTAGATACGGGGTCGGCGGACCTCACTATTTCCCTCCAACCCTATCATGCTTTTTTTGCGACCGGAAGAAATAGGACAGGCCGGCCCGTCACACGGTCTGACGCCTGTTGAAAAGAGGAAGGAAGAGACAGACATACAAAGAACTGAAGGACTGCCTGTCTCAGCTCGGGCAGCTCGTGGTCGCCATCCACGTACCCACAAGATGTGGGCCCCTGAGCAAAATATTCATAATGTTACTATTAAAATCAATATTATAATTTTATTTTATCAACGTATTAATTTAAATATAGATGTAGTATTTCTGCAATATGATTTATTTAAATCATTGCCTGAGCGCCTGGAGAGTAGGCATCAATTGGTCTTGAGACGCGATGCTTGGTAGCGGAAGAAAGGCGGAAAGAGTTAGTAAAATTTGAAAGAGTAAGTTCGTACAGCTCTACTAATTATCCAAACCAGTGGCGTCATTTCAACTTTTTCTTGGGGGGGGGGGGCAAATTATTTACTTAGGGGGGGGGGCAAACATTTTTTTCCTAAAAATTTACTTACACATAGGTACTCAAATTTGGTCAAAACATATTTAATTTAATTAATTCTTTAATTTTGTATACTCGTAGATTGTATTTTGAAGTATTTTATTTAGAATAATATAAAATTTTATTAAAATCAAGGCCCTTGGGGGGGGGGGGGGCAAATGACGCCATTGGTCCAAACCCGGCTAAATTATAACCAGTGGCGGCGGATTTAGAATTTCTGAGACCCGTCGCAGTAAACAATAATATACTAACAAGAATGAATGCGACAAATTTAAAATGAAAATAACTATAATTTTAGGATTCTATAACGAGTTAGTTATTGAATTTAGGAAAAAATGTTTCAAACAAAATTTGTAGCAAATATTTTTATCTACAAAAATGATAATAGGTATTTTTATTGTAGATCCCATTATTAATGAGATAATGTAGAAAATGAGGACAAATAGGACTCATATGGCGAAACTGAGATCAATTTAATTAATAAATTAATTTAAATATAACTGCACAACAGTTTTGAAGCCAGTTATTGGCAGTTTACAAAAATTCAACATATCATAAAGTTATTCCAGATAAAACATCCCTCAAAATTTTATGTGGTCGCAAGAAAAGGTCAAGCTGACTACCATAAAGCTCGTACGTCCTTTATGAAGTAAAGGGAAAGAATTTGTGACATTCGTGAGTCCGCTGGTTTGGACATGTCGTACGCCAATGGCGAGGACGGCATACGATATAGGGCTCCTCCGACGACAATGAAGAGGAGCGCCTGACTTCATCGGGTTCAAAAGAGATACGACCGAGTCGGAGACAACTGCTTTGGATAGGGTGGACTGGAGGGGTAGGGTAATGTCCGCCGATCCGGCACCGCGGGTATAATAATAGGCGAAGAAAGAAGAAGGGAATCTGTTTTCCTCATACATACCTCATTCTCTGAATGTGTCAAAATGGTTCTAATATCAATTTCCGAAAAAGTCTCTAATTTAACTTTATTAAACCAAAAACTCATTGAATAGACAATCGATTCAATTTCTAAAATAAAATAAAATACAATTCCAAAGATGTCTATTTCTCAAACGATGCGACGTAGACGTTTTAATTTTAAATAATAATACCGTATTTCTCTCGAATTTCTTCAGCGTATCGTGGCCGTAACAACGCTAAGTGTATAAGTGCTTGGAGCGCGTACATCTTTTCCATTTCGGTCGTTTCATTATTTAAAATTGCAACTTCAAAAAGACATGGAATCACATCACCTTCGACCATTTCATGAGCATATCGATCTCTTTAAAAACAAAATTAATTAAATTTTGGCTCTAGTTGAAACATTATGTATTTATGAGAAATTAAAAACTGGGTATAGGAGACTTTGCATCCAAGGAATTAAATAAAAGCTTTTATTTAATTGTTAACAAGATTAACAGTATCTATTATTAGGAATTGAATAAAAGACTTATTTAATTATTAATCGTCCACGTTTCGGTCGCAAATCTTGTATTTTGACAAGATTGTGATTTGCGATCGAAACGCCGACGATTCATCTTGTATTTTGACAATTAATCGGTCTGATGAAGGTCGTGATATGCGATCGAAACGCCGACGATTCATCTTGAATTTTGACAATTAATCGGTCTGATGAAGGTCGTGATATGCGATCGAAACGCCGACGATTCATCTTGTATTTTGACAATTAATCGGTCTGATGAAGGTCCTGATATGCGATCGAAACGCCGACGATTCATCTTGTATTTTGACAATTAATCGGTCTGATGAAGGTCGTGATATGCGATCGAAACGCCCACGATTCATCTTGTATTTTGACAATTAATCGGTCTGATGAAGGTCGTGATATGCGATCGAAACGCCGACGATTCATCTTGTATTTTGACAATAAATCGTCCTGATAAAGGTCGTGATTTGCGACCGAAACGTCGAAGATTAAAAATTAAATAAAAGTCTATTATTTAATTCCTTGACTGCTACGTCTCCTATATCCAATTAACATTTAATATGCCCTCGGCATGGTGTAGGGGTTAACGTCCTGGCCTTGTATACACTGAGTGTGAGTGAGAAAAAAGTGTTTTTATAAAAAAAAAAAAATAAAATTGCCTTTCAGATGCAGACAGAAATACGATCAACGCTCTAATAAGATATTCCCGATTCTGATGGCGACAATGTTGCAGTTGCAAAAAGAAAACAAATCTCGCTAATAATCGAGTTTCTGTGCCAAAAAGTTCCGATTTTAAATTCTCATTGGATTTATGGGCAAATTGATGAATGAAAGCAACAAGGATTTGATTTCGAACTTCAGTATCACCCTTTGAAGGAATAAAAAAAAAGATCCTTTATTTACAAATTTTTTTATTTCAAATAGACATGATATACTGTAAATTTATATAGGTATAGAGAGATTTGATAGAAAGATACAAGATAAATAAATAAATAATTAGGACTATTTAGAAAGAAATACCTTGTCCCAAAGTTCGATTTGTAATTCGACAATCTTCTTATCTTCAAAAGCCATTTTTTAAACAATAAACAAATGATAAGTGAAATAAAAACAAATATATATATTAGTCTTTTCTCTTAAATTAAATTATAACAAGCATTTTCTGTCAATAGATAGTTAAAATATGCAAATGGAATCTTTTGTGGTTCAAATTTCTCTTGCATTTATTCTATGTATATTATGGTTACAATGTTTATAAACATATCAGTTCATGTTTATATACGTCTCTCAAGAGACAGCTCTAGATAATTAATGAAGAATGTGTAGAGGCAGATGCAGACAAGAAATAATGCTCTGAATGCTTTTTGAAAGCTGAAATATTTTTTTATTTAATCTCTTGAGTACAAAGTTCCTTCGGATCCTGATTAAAACTCCACAGCCATAAAACATTAACTTAATTAATAAATTAATTATTATACTGGCTGTGAGTATTAACTATAGTTGCGTGGAAAGGAGTCAGTCAAGGAAAATAAAAAACAAATTTATTCTGTCGACGTTTCGAGCGCCCGTCGCGCTCTTCCTCGGGACAGTATAAGTTTCAAATATTATAGATGGTAGTGACAAGATAGTCGGTCGACATTATTAGACAATCTCAACAAACATTAACAATGTATTCGTTGAAAGATTTAACAATGATCTCATGCCATTGTATGTAATTAAGATCATTGTTAAATCTTTCAACGAATACATTGTTAATGTTTGTTGAGATTATCTAATAATGTCAACCGACTATCTTGTCACTACTCAATAATATTTGAAACTTATACTGTCCCGAGGAAGAGCGCGACGGGCGCTCGAAACGTCGACAGAATAAATTTGTTTTTTATTTTCCTTGGCTAACTCCTTTCCACGCAACTATAGTTAATTAATTAATATAATCAACTCACAACGAATACCATTATATTTTCCTCTGTCTTTACATATCCATCAATAAATAAAATATATTTGAAAAATAATAGCATCCAGTGATGTCGCCAAGAGAAGAGGAGGTCTAAATTCCACTCTGAAATCCAAAAAAAATAAATAAATAGAAAATTTTAAATATTGTTAGAAATCATAAAAAATACTTAATATTTTTTAAGATTTATTCATTTGACTAAGTTAGCTCCCGGATCAATACAGATCTATCTTGAATTTCACTAATGCTCATCACAATAGTTTCTTTCCTTTTTTCTTAATTTCATTTCATATATATGTATATATGCAAGGTTTGTTTTTAATTTTAAGCATAAATATTTGTTATATATATTGTAACGGGATCAAAATATCGAAGCCGTAACTTTAATTTTTTTTTATTCATAATTCAAAATTTTTAAAATTTAAACAAGGAGTCATGTAATAGTTAAAGAAAATGTCAAGAGAGGGAGCCAGTGTAAACAAAATGTCAAAAAGAAATTATTTTTTTTATAAAATAAAATAAATTTTGTTATTAAAATAAAGAAGTGTAATAATAATTCAGGAATTATTTTAAAAATAAATTAATTATTAATAAAATTTTGAATAAATATGCGAATAATGTGAGAGTCGAGATTTAATAGCGCCGAAAGGGTAATACAAGATCACGTGACCTCATTAGCCAATGAAATGCCTCCACATCTCTGAGCAAGAAGAAATGAAAAAAACGAACGAGAAGACAAGAAAAATATGGCCGCTAGCTAACTCCACTGCGTAATATCGCAATCCAAGATCACCCCGAAATTCTTAATAATAAATCAACCACAATTAAAGAAGCAAGTATTATTATAATCAGGGTAAACCCCCAGTATCAGTGACATAATAATTCACCCAATATCTGCAAGGAATCGTCAGAAAATACAGCGACAAGCGAATCTCTTTCGACTTCAATGCTGGGGCTGATAAAAAATTTCATCTCTTCTCAACAAATCACATCGAAATTCTACAAATAGATAAGTGGAAGAAATAAAATTTATTATAACCAGATCTGGGAATAAATAATTAAAGCTTTAATTAAATAATAAACTTTGAACAAACATTAAATTAAAATTATTTTTTATTTTTTTTAATTAAAAATTTAAATAAATTAATTCAATTTAACATTTGAATACTAAATAATTTAATAATTAATTAAAAAGGGGTTGATAAAATTCAAAGGCGCCATAGTTTTAATTTAGTTTTAGAATAAAATAAAAAGGAAAAATAATTTACAACAATATAAAATTTTAAAACCAATTTAATAACTGTGAAAATAAACCAAATACAATTTTTATTTTTAATTTTTTTTTGTCAAAAATAATTTTTTTCTTTTTCGAGAATTAATCGATTAAATACAGCCTGGGAGCTGGGAGAATATCTGAAAAGACTAAAATTTTACAATTAAAATCAAATAATAGAATTTGATAAAGATTTTTTTTTATAATTAATGAATCAATTTAAATTTTTATAAATAAGTTTTTTTTACAAATCAGCTGATACCAAAGAAAAGAGATAAATAATTTAACAAGAATTACCAATAAATAAAATAAAGTTTTAATATTACACACACACATAATAATCAAATAATAAAACACGTAGTTAGTAGAAAAAGGAAAATGATAAAGAATAATAATATTAAGAATTAAAAAGAAACGAATAAAGAAAGAATAGAATAAGAAGGAAGAAGATAAAAATACACAATAACAAAACAAAATAAATAAATTATACACACATAATTAAAACTTAATTTTTTTTTAATAATAAAACATAAAATTAAATTGAAATAGAAAGTAAAAGAATCAGCTGTTTGTTAAAAAGAAAGAGATAAGTTTAGTAACCTTGAAGACTCGAGATAATAAAATTTTAATAAAAAGAAAGAAATTATAAAAATAAATTATTTTTCCTTAAACCAATATAAAACTGATTGTGACATTAAATAACAATTACAGAGATTTTCATCAAACCAAATATTATTTTATACACTGAGTTCCAATCGAGAAAGGGGGAAGGGGATCTCGACAGCTTGTTCCCACCCCAATTCAACCTGCTTAACTTTTCAAAATTTAAATTATTTTTTATTTTTTTTTATGATTTAGGTTAGATTCTTTCCGCATTAATATAATCCTACCAAATCCTTTCCAAAACAATAAAAAGACTAAGTTGCTTACAAAATTAACAAAATTAACATCAAATCTTCATAGTAACACATAACAATTCCCAACCCTTTACCTATCCTATCCATCAATCCCCTCCTCCTAATCCGACTAATCAAAATTTAGTATTTTTTTATTTTTTTTATTATTTTCTTTCGGTCTAAATTCAAATTCATTTTTTTTTAATAAGCAAATAGAATTGAGAAAGGGAACAGGAAGTCGAGATCGGTTTCCCCCTTCCAGACACAAAATAAAATCAAACTTCAAGATTGTGAGGCAAGATAATTAAATCAAATATCAACAATTGTACAACTAATACATGACTACCATTCAATAAATTAAAAATCGAATTATTTAAAATCAAATTTATTTTATTTTTTTTTTCTCTTCAATTCTTTAATTATAAATCGACCTTCAAAACAATAAAGCTCCTAAATAACAACCTCCTCGTAGGCGGATTTAGGGACAGAGTGCAACCAGGACCAACAAGTCGAAATAATTGAAGAAGAAGAAGAGTGGAGGTCCCGACCAAACTGACATTCCAGGTAACGAGGCGGGTGACTTTAAATTCACAATTTAAGGTTACATAAATACACATTACATCTGGAGGTCCCACCGAGATATGATTTGCTATTGAAGATAAGAACCACAAACAATAAAACATCAGCAAAATCAAAAATTTTACAACCCAAACAATGTACCACAGAAACATCATGGAAAACAACAACACAGAAAACAAATTCCAAGAAGAAAGGACGAATCAGGAGCCACCAGATTTTTTTTTATCACTAATATTTGATAAATAACATCAGATGGAGGGAAATGAGAATAGGGTTGGCCAATGGGCCAATTACAATTCTCAACCCACGTTTTCAGGCCCTGTGAGAGTGGTAACGATTGGGAGCTTGTATCGATGCTTGTCAACATTCAGGAAATATCGTGGAAGGGCGGACTTCGAGGTTCACCCTGTTGAAGTTTTTAATCAATTTGAACAGGTGTGCCAAGAGTTCCCTTTCCCGGTACCAAGCCTGATAGATGCCTTCCAACAAATGTTGACAGGGGAAGCCCTGGACTGGCATCGATATGAGCGACCAGCCGTTGACACTCTCCAAGACCTGAGGACACAATTCCTGAAGACCTTCTGGAATAAGAATCAACAAGCCGAGATGTTTGGCAGAATGATGATCGGAAGATTCCGGCAAGGACTTGGCGAGACAAGATTGGAGTACTTTCGAAGGTGGTTGCGATGGAGCAAGTACCTGACCTGCATTGATTTCCCGACATCGGATGTGATAGAAAGTCTTCAAAAACATTTTCCACAACAACGGGAATACCTTTGTCAAACTTCGACACAAGAAGAGATTGAAGCAATTCTATCACACTTCGATGAACGGGATTTCACTGGAGGATCATCATGTGCCATCCATTGTAACCCCCGACGACAAGTGGAGGAACAGCCGTCCAACAGAGCTCAACCAATCGTCACGCAGGTCCTTCAAGAACCTTCTCCTCATCATTCTCAGCCAACACAGGAACCAGAAAGGACAACAACATCTCAACCGGAAATGTCGAATGAAAGCAAAATTCCATCAACAAAAGAAGAGTTCCACAGTTCAGGCCAGCGAAGCCACAGTTGAAGAGGAGGTTGCCGAGAGTAACACCAACTCCACAAATGAGTGCTCTCGACCATCTCCTACTCAACAACCGCCAACGCCAGTCGAACCAATTTCAATACATGACATGCTCAAGCTTGGGACAAAAGGCGGAAGAATCAACAAAGAATGGAAAAAGGAGCAGAAAGAAAGAAAAAGAAGATCTGAAGAGAAGAAAATTCAAAGTGAAGAGGAAAGGCAAGAACAAAGAAGAAGATGGGAAGAAGAAGATCGGCAAGAAGAGCTGGAGGAAAAACAACGACAATGGGAAGAATTGGAAGAAAAACGAATGAAGGAAAGAGAAAGAAAACGGGAAGAGGAAAGGAAAAAGAAAGAACAAGAAGAAAAACGTATACGAGAAGAAGAAGAGCGTATACAGAGAGAAAAGAAACGGGAAGAAGAGCGTATACAGAGAGAAAAATTTTGGGAGCAATGGGAAAAAGAAGCAGCGGAAAAATTAAGACAGTGTCTTCTGGAGGACCAGAGGCGATATGAAGAACAGGTGAGACGGAAGCAAGCAGAATCATCTGCAAAGCAAGTTGCCACCCTGCCGGAGCCTCAAGAAATACCAACTCCCGAATCATCCCAGGAAACGACTTCTCCACCATCACAAGAGAAAATCCCCGAACAACCGGAACAAACCAATTTTCCCAATGAAGAGTCGAATAACATCATCGAAGCTTCTACCATCACAGACGACCATCTACCTGAAGAGAACAAACAAGAGTTAGTTATTGAGAGTAAGGAGAAAGATAACGCGCCTTCCTCAATAACAATAACTCAAGTCGAATCTTTCATTTCAAGATACGAATATTCTATATTTACCATCTTTCAATTCCTTAATAAATCAAACGAAACATCATTCGACCAACGATTAAACACAATACCACCAGATAAAGACAGAGTTGAGAAACTCATACCGATTAAGTCCCAAACCCCGATATCGACCAACCACCCGATTTTGTCCAAGCCTCAAGCAAACTAACCGGACGTTTGCGAAGGAATTCTCATTGAAGAACACAGGAGTGCCGCCGGATAGTGAGTATGAAGAAGACAAATAGTTGAAGACAGTTATTACAACCAAAGGGGAGGCGGCGCCCCTACTTTGTCTTCCTGTACGCAAGGCCCAACAACAGGCAATACCACATGTAGTAGGGTGACCCAAACGGGACATCATCACACACCCTCTACATGAAATCATCGTCTTCATCCACACGATCCGTTGTCTCCATCATACCGATTAGACTAGGTGCTATAAGCCCAACCCAAAATTTAACTTCAATCATACTATAATATTTAGGGGGGTGTCCGTAATGACAATAAACTAAGGTTGTAAACTTTTATTATTTTTTTTATTTATCAATGCATTAAATTGATGGGAATCACAATCAAGAAGATATGTGATCACTGAAGAAGGTGAACCCTATCAAGAGAACTTATAATTTTGAAAAATTTCTTCGAAGCTGAGCAAAGTCAGACTTCTTATAAATTTTTCGGGAGCTTATGTAACGGGATCAAAATATCGAAGCCGTAACTTTAATTTTTTTTTATTCATAAATCAAAATTTTTAAAATTCAAACAAGGAGTCATGTAATAGTTAAAGAAAATGTCAAGAGAGGGAGCCAGTGTAAGCAAAATGTCAAAAAAAAGAAATTATTTTTTTTTATAAAATAAAATAAATTTTGTTATTAAAATAAAGAAGTGTAATAATAATTCAGGAATTATTTTAAAAATAAATTAATTATTAATAAAATTTTTGAATAAATATGCGAATAAAGTGGGAGTCGAGATTTAATAGCGCCGAAAGGGTAATACAAGATCACGTGACCTCATTAGCCAATGAAATGCCTCCACATCTCTGAGCAAGAAGAAATGAAAAAAACGAAAGAGAAGACAAGAAAAATATGGCCGCTAGCTAACTCCATGCGTAATATCGCAATCCAAGATCACCCCGAAATTCTTAATAATAAATCAACAACAATTAAAGAAGCAAGTATTATTATAATCAGGGTAAACCCCCAGTATCAGTGACATAATAATTCACCCAATATCTGCAAGGAATCGTCAGAAAATACAGCGACAAGCGAATCTCTTTCGACTTCAATGCTGGGGCTGATAAAAAATTTCATCTCTTCTCAACAAATCACATCGAAATTCTACAAATAGATAAGTGGAAGAAATAAAATTTATTATAACCAGATCTGGGAATAAATAATTAAAGCTTTAATTAAATAATAAACTTTGAACAAACATTAAATTAAAATTATTTTTTATTTTTTTTAATTAAAAATTTAAATAAATTAATTCAATTTAACATTTGAATACTAAATAACTTAATAATTAATTAAAAAGGGGTTGATAAAATTCAAAGGCGCCATAGTTTTAATTTAGTTTTAGAATAAAATAAAAAGGAAAAATAATTTACAACAATATAAAATTTTAAAACCAATTTAATAACTGTGAAAATAAACCAAATACAATTTTTATTTTTTAATTTTTTTTTGTCAAAAATAATTTTTTTTCTTTTTCGAGAATTAATCGATTAAATACAGCCTGGGAGCTGGGAGTATATCTGAAAAGACTAAAATTTTACAATTAAAATCAAATAATAGAATTTGATAAAGATTTTTTTTTTATAATTAATGAATCAATTTAAATTTTTATAAATAATTTTTTTTACAAATCAGCTGATACCAAAGAAAAGAGATAAATAATTTAACAAGAATTACCAATAAATAAAATAAAGTTTTAATATTACACACACACATAATAATCAAATAATAAAACACGTAGAAAGCAGAAAAAGGAAAGTGATAAAGAATAATAATAATTAAGAATTAAAAAGAAACGAATAAAGAAAGAATAGAATAAGAAGGAAGAAGATAAAAATACATAATAACAAAACAAAATAAATAAATTATACACACACAATTAAAACTTAATTTTTTTTAATAATAAAACATAAAATTAAATTGAAATAGAAAGTAATCAGCTGTTTGTTAAAAAAAGAAAGAGATAAGTTTAGTAACCTTGAAGACTCGAGATAATAAAATTTTAATAAAAAGAAAGAAATTATAAAAATAAATTATTTTTCCTTAAACCAATATAAAACTGATTGTGACATTAAATAACAATTACAGAGATTTTCATCAAACCAAATATTATTTTATACACTGAGTTCCAATCGAGAGAGGGGGAAGGGGATCTCGACAGCTTGTTCCCACCCCAATTCAACCTGCTTAACTTTTCAAAATTTAAATTATTTTTTATTTTTTTTTTATTATTTAGGTTAGATTCATTCCGCATTAATATAATCCTACCAAATCCTTTCCAAAACAATAAAAAGACTAAGTTGCTTATAAAACTAACAAAATTAACATCAAATCTTCATAGTAACACATAACAATTCCCAACCCTTTACCTATCCTATCCATCAATCCCCTCCTCCTAATCCGACTAATCAAAATTTAGTATTTTTTTTATTTTTTTTAATTTTCTTTCGGTCTAAATTCAAATTCATTTTTTTTTAATAAGCAAATAGAATTGAGATAGGGAACAGGAAGTCGAGATCGGTTTCCCCCTTCCAGACACAAAATAAAATCAAACTTCAAGATTGTGAGGCAAGATAATTAAAACCAAATATCAACAATTGTACAACTAATACATGACTACCATTCAATAAATTAAAAATCGAATTATTTAAAATCAAATTTATTATTATTTTTTTTTCTCTTCAATTCTTTAATTATAAATCGACCTTCAAAACAATAAAGCTCCTAAATAACAACCTCCTCGTAGGCAGATTTAGGGACAGAGTGCAACCAGGACCAACAAGTCGAAATAATTGAAGAAGAAGAAGAGTGGAGGTCCCGACCAAACTGACATTCCAGGTAACGAGGCGGGTGACTTTAAATTCACAATTTAAGGTTACATAAATACACATTACAATATATAAGTTGCATTTAAAATTTATTTGAAGCAAAAAAATAAACTTTGAAAAGAGATTAAAATTTCTTAACTCGCTGTAGATATTTATAAAGAGTAAATGAGACCTTTTATTAAAACAAAATATATAAGTATTCCCTCGATATGAGTGTGCGGTTTCTTTAATTATCATTTTTGCATAATTAAACAATTAACTTTATGGTAAAACTAACTTGGGTTTTTTCTACATACAACGATTCGTGGAAATATTATTAAGGTTTCTTTTCGTTTCGATTTATTATTTTCAGTCTTGAAAGAATTTTTGTCTAGAAATTCTTATGTCGAATAAATTTTATTTCATGTAGGTAAGCCTATCGTTTCGACCCCACAATAATTTTTCTAGAAATTTATAACAAAATAAACTAATATAGAAAATGTTTTGAAGATCTCAACTGTTTTATTATTAAGTTCCTGAGATTTTTATTTATTATATATATATAATATTTATTTGTGTAAAAATGATTCACTCAGAGGCTCACATCTTGTGAGTACAGTGAGGGTCAATATTAAGTCCCACCCATGCATTTTCTACTTGTGATTATTTCATTGTTTTTATAAAAGAAAATGAAAATCTTTATTGGAAGTTTTCTAGGTTTGAACAATGAAAGTTTCCATTAAAAAATATATAATACTTTTTTAAAAACAATGAAATAATCACAAGTAGAAAACGCATGGGTGGGATTTAATATTCACTCACTGAACGTGGAAGGCGACCATTTATCACCCGAACTAAGGCTTAAAGTTAAATTTGCCAACCACGTATAGGGTTCAAGTGCCAATCGCGTAATTAACAGCAAACCTTTGAAACAAATAACCTAGTGTTTAATTTGTATATTTAATTTTAATAGTTACAGTATTTTGTTATTATGGTGTGAATTCAATAATTAAAAAAATAATCACAAAAATAAAGTTTTTTTTCATACTTTGTCAAACTTTAGGCCCTATGCCTGACCGGAAGATGTCAACCGATTTTGAAAATTTTTTTTTTTAGTCTAAATAATTCGCATCTCTTCCGCGCTATTACAACTACGAAAAAAAAAAAATGAGTTTTTTCGGCCCACCCTAATTTAGGTATTATTTAATCTAAGTTAGGAGTTATTTTAATTTTTCATGACTATGCACGTGGAAAATGACTTTTGTTTCATTAGGACCCATTTATTTAAAACTATCAATTTTAGAGTTTAATAAATAAAAATGTCAAGAACTTAATAATAAAAAGCGAGGGAGAAGTCATTTGGACTTGAAGGCTAATCAAAATAATCTACCTACACGTATGTTTCGACAAAAGTCACAAAAATATATATTTTTTTTTTTCAAAGGACTCATTTAAACTTCTTTCCTTAAAAATTCTTAGATTTGAGCTGGAATTTTATCCACTAAGGCCTCATTTTTGGGCAGAAGGGAGTCACGTAAATTCCGTGAATGCAAACTATTCTATAAAAATAAAAATAAAACTTTAATAAATAAGTTTTTAGCTCTAAATAAATATATAAAATTATATAAAATAAATTTTCTCTAGCATTTTGGCTGACAAATTTATTAAAAAAATGATTATTGGATAATATTCCAGATCAAATCTGAACACTATTAAAAAAAAAAAACTATTGCATATAAATTTTTCCAGCATTTATATAAATTTTAACTTTCAAATCAACTTTTTGTGGTTCTTTTTGTTCGTGTGTTAGAATTGTATTCATATAAGAATATTTCATTAGAAATCCAGCCATGACGGTGTCTTCTTTTTTTAATATTTCGTGAGGTGTGATGTTTAATTTAATAGCTGCTTTGTTGCTTTTCACCCAAAGAACAAACCTAAAAAAAAAAAATAAATGTTTTAGCTTCATCAAATATAAATGTTTTAATTGCAAAATATTTAACTGAAAATTATATATGGACGTTTCTCTACTAATTGGAAACTGGCCCATGCATTTATGTCCCAAGCATATTTTTGTTAAATATTAAGAAAACAATTACGTACAATGAAAGGCATTAAAAATGAAATGTGAATCTTCTAATTAATCTTTTATTTTGTGAGTTATGGTCCTGTAACATTCTCGCTAAGTAATTATTTTAAAAAAAATTACAATTTTAACACTTCAAACACTTAAAATAATGCTTACCAGGGGACTGTTAAAACTAGTGACCGAGACCCGAGTTCACTGACAAACGCAGTGGTAACAGTGACAAAATGGCATCAGCCCGCATAACTCTGCAAAGGGAACGAACTTCACACTGAATTTCACGATCTAACAACCACGCCGATGCATAGTGTGATCTCAGGGCAATTTTCAAATTGTAACAGGGGACTGTTCAAAAAAAGTAAGCACAACATTCGACTACTGTTTTTTAAATTAAATTGTTATTTTAAACCTATGATTGTATTTTATAAAGATTCCAAATGTATACAACAGAAAATAATAATACTAAAAAAAAAGATTTGTCATTAAGACTCATAATTTCAGAAATGGGACACGACAGGGGACTGTGCATTGAGGGGTTTGAAGTTCATTTAATTGAATATTACAATATAAGCGATGGGATTCCAAGAATAGCTAATATATTGTCTTTACTAATAATTATTATTAAGTAACAATAAGCTGTATTATATACCGGTAATATTTGCCTGGGATAGCAATTTTCCAATTAGTAGAGAAACGCCCATATACTAAAGTACAGTATAGTGAGTGAGTAAATCAAGTCCCACCACCCACATGTGAATATTTCAAAGATTTTTTTAAATATGGAAATTTTCCAATAAAGAATTCCATCATCTTTTATAAAAACAATAAAATAATCACATGATCATCATCTTTTATAAAAACAAGGAAATAATCACATGATCATCATCTTTTATAAAAACAATAAAATAATCACATGTTCATCATCTTTTATAAAAACAATGAAATAATCACATGATCGTCATCTTTTATAAAAACAATGAAATAATCACATGAAGGGGTTGAAGTTCATTTATTAGGTAGTATTATACACGTATTCTAAAGCTTAAAAATAACAAAATTGGCTATTTAAAATTACTTAACTCAAAAAAAAAAAAAGATTGGTCAAATCAACTCAATTTTGAGCTGGTTGTAAAGAATTCTATTATTAACGACGTTGTCTTCTGATGGCATATTATTTGCATAATTAATAAATAACAATGTATATTAATAAATGGCTTGTGGCCTTTGTTTTAATTTAAAAAGTGGCTTATTCATCGACTTATAATAAAAAAATCGATCAACTACGATAATATCACAGCTGTATTTTGAACTGAAGATAGATTAGTTGAGCATATTAAAAAAAAATACAAAGGAAATGAATTCCAGTTGACAAGTTGACTTTGTTCATTTAACACAATTCATCAACATAACAGTTGAGTTGGTTATAAATTGATAATGATTTCAAATTGTTGCGCCGACTGAAAATCGACTGCGTGCGCCTTGGCCTTAGCAATTGAAAATTTCAATAGAAATTAGAAAAATATTTTACTGTAGAAACTCCGTTTTACGATATTTAATTTGAAAGGAAAATTAATTTACTTTGGATTGTTTTGCAAATTGTGAGTATCTCCCGAGTCGTCATACTCAGCGGCATCATCTCTCGGTAGAAGAACAATAGGAGAATCGGGGATCTCAATTTCTCCCGTGATTTGAATATCAACTGGCTTGGGCTCTTCAATCATTGATTGCTGTCGGCTCAGAGATGGAAGAGACGAGAGTATCTTCTCTTTTGCTTTCTAAAAAAGCCAATAAAAAATCTTTAGAATTAACTGCTCTGCTGAAAAAGGTAATACAAATTGTTTAAATAAATAGAGGTTGTCCACAAAA
>JAKCPI010007281.1:0-70071 GCA_023213315.1 Euborellia annulipes | reverse complement strand
ATATGTCCTAAAAAATTTTAGTATTTAATGTTACTTGCACATTGACAAGAAAAAATCTGGTGTGACTGGCGCACAGCACACAACTTTCTACTTACCTTGGATAATCGAAAGTTGTGTACTGTGCTTGTCACACCAGATTTTTTGTGTCGACATGTATTTAGTTCCCGGCAGTAAGGAATATTTGAATTCAGATTTAAAATTTATAAGTATGGGGAAAAAAATATTTATATTTTGTTACCAGGGCAACCATTTCTCCTATCTTTCCTAAGAAGCACAAGAGTAAAGTGTGCTTCTCAAACAATTTTGAGGGCAAAACGAGAATATTTGAGCATTTGAAAGAGCATCTAAAAAATAATTGATTTTTAAATTTTTTAATCAAAATCGTTAGAGCGAATTTTGAGAAAATCGAAAAAAAACTGAAAAAGTACATCAGTAAAGTACTAGTACTCTTTGGCCGATTTTGATTAAAAAGCTTATTTTTTCCGGTCCCGGGGGGTGTTTAACTTAAATATAAAATTTCAGTCTCTATAGCTCAATTCCTTCATGCTTAAAATTTCACACACACCCACACACCCACCCACCCACCCACACACCCACAGACAGACCATAGTCGCGAAAACCACTTTTGGATTCAGGGGACCTCAAAACGTGGAAGATCCATCAAAATCTCGACATCGAATTTTTGACATGAATCCAATACTTTCTCTCTATATATATAAGTACATATATACATAGGTAAGAGAAAGTAAAATTATATATAATCCGCCCTAAGAGCTGGCGTAGAGGTTAGCGTGCTAACCTCATATACCCAAACGTCGCGGGTTCGGACCCCAGGCTGTCCGATGATTTTATTTAAGCCAATTGGATACCAAATGGCTTAAATAAGAATGCCTGGACCCCATATATGTATATTTATTAATAACGGATATCGTAAAAAGTCTTATATGGCCTGAGTTGCCGAAAAGACTGTGTGAATGTGTGTGGAGTGTGAGTGTGAATGAGAAAAAAAGTGAATGTTTAAAAAAAAAAAAAAAAAAAAATATATATATGTAAACAAAAAACTTTATTGTTTACTTTCTAAAAACTCGATGTTTGGTCTTTGACACATCATTGCATAACAGGGTCCATATAGGCTATAATATAGCATATTATGTTAACATATATATAGACAATATACAGAAATATTGGATTCATTTTAAAAGTTCGTTTTCGAGATTTTTATGGAAATACACGTTTCGAGTCCAAAAAAAGTGGGTCCCACAAAATGGTCTGTCTGTTTGTGAATAAAATATCTTAAAAATGAAAAGAGCTAAGAAGATGGAAATTTTAGATTTTGGTTAGGCTCCCCCCTGGCACCTAATACGAAGCTTTGAAGAAAATTGGCCAAAGAGTACTAATTACCGAAGGTAAGAGAAACTTGTTGTACTGTGAGACCAGAAAACATCAGATTTTTTTTTATTAAAGTTTAAATTTTTTTTGCTCTCTTCGGTCATTGAGACTTTATAAACATGAAGAATATTTAATTTTTAAATATAGGGATGGAGTCTAAATATTCTCAAATATTAAAAAATATAGGTAGAAGATAAAAATGTATTTTTTGACAAGAAGAAGGCTGAGTGATAATTAACTAAAGAAGGTGATTAGAGGCATTGCCAACATGGAATAAAAAAATCTTTATTAAAGATCGAAGATTGATGAGTAGATGCCGAGAAACATACAATTAAAAAAAAACCGCCACCACGCTATCTTTTCGGCAAGGATGTAGGGAGGAAAACAAAAAACAAGATTCTTTTTATTTTTCCCCAATTGAGTTTTATTCCTGATATTTCAAAAAGGCACAAAGGCTCTTCTTCTTCGAGGAAACTGAAAAATTCATAATGTTAACAAAAATATCTATAATAGTTTTTTACAATTTCAACTTAGGGTGCAAAGACATTGATTGTACCTCATATTACACTCCGTTAACATTACAATTAGCAGCCACAAGGTTTTTTTGCATCAAGAAAGCCATTTGACCTCGATAAACGTTAGAGAGCATTCTAATTTTATAAACTCTATTACAATTCATTTATAATATTTCTTTATTTCAATGTATTAATATATACTAAAAATAAATCCAGGCTTTTAAGATCATTCAACCTTTTGTCTATATGTTACTTACTATTTTTTTTTTATACAAATTGATTAATACATTTTATTAAATTACTTTTATTTAATTTTTAACATTTAGAAAATTGGAAGTAAAATTTCTTATTATAATGATATTTAATTACATTCTCAGGAACGGAAGGAAAAAATTTGTTTTATTATAATTAAAAAGAGCATTGAAATTGAGGGTAGATGAACATAAAAGGTCTGTTAATAAAACTAATAATGTTACAGCCCTGCAACAACATGCGCAAAACTTAGGCCATAATTTCAATTTTAATCTAACGTCGGTCAAGATTCTCTGCAGAGAAGAAAACTGGCATAAGAGATATTTTAAAGAAACATGTTATATCCAACTTAATATAAAGAGGGCGGTAAATTTTAGATTGGACACAAATAATCTAATGGGAGAATATAAAATACTATTAACAGAAAAATAGCCCGCCTCTTCATTCAGCATCTCGTTTTTCAATTTTTTTAATTATAATAAAACAAATTTTTCCTTCCGTTCCTGAGAATGTAATTAAATATCATTATAATAAGAAATTTTACTTCCAATTTTCTAAATGTTAAAAATTAAATAAAAGTAATTTAATAAAATGTATTAATCAATTTGTATAAAAAAATAGTAAATAACATATAGACAAAAGGTTGAATGATCTTAAAAGCCTGGATTTATTTTTAATATATATTAATACATTGAAATAAAGAAATATTATAAATGAATTGTAATAGAGTTTATAAAATTAGAATGCTCTCTAACGTTATCGAGGTCAAATGGCTTTCTTGATGCAAAAAAACCTTGGCTGTAATTGTAATGTTAACGGAGTGTAATATGAGGTACAACAATGTCTTTACCCTAAGTTGAAATTGTAAACTATTATAGATATTTTTGTTAACATTATGAATTTTTCAGTTTCCTCTGAAGAAGAAGAGCCTTTGTGCCTTTGAAATATCAGGAATAAAACTCAATTGGGGAAAATAAAAGAATCTTGTTTTTTGTTTTTCCTCCCCTACATCCTTGCCGAAAAGACAGCGTGGTGGCGGTTTTTTAATTTTATTAAATATCGTCGACGTTTCGGGAACGCATCGTTCCCTTCTTAAGGGCGATAAAATGATAATGTTGCTTAGATTGATACATGTCGGTTCATACAAAAATATAACATAAATTTGGATATATTATGTTAAATGGGTCCGAAAGCATTGACCAAGATTGAGACTCACATATATCAATCTAAGCAAATTTAACAATTTATTGTCCTGAAGATGCGTTCCCGAAAAGTCGACGATATTTACCAAGTATTTATGAAATTTCTCAATCAATAATAAATTTTTTTTTCCAAAAATAAAATATAATTTAAAAGATATTTCTCAGTTGATTTAAGGGAATAATGCACACAGACTTTGTTCCACCCGGTACCTAGATATCTCGGATATATATATAGTATCGGAGAGTTCATTAGAATAAAAGCCGTACTCGGCGGTGGCACGGATTGGTATTCGCCGAGGGGATTGCGTGGCACGCGCGTGCTTTTAACCCCGTCCCCTCAAACCCTCCAATTCACTCCTAATGGATTCGTCCCCCTGGGCAGTCGGCAGAGTGTCTCTACCTGCTCCTGTAGTTGTCATGCGGCCGTCCGTCCCATATACTGCCTGCATTTCTTTTGTTCCCAATTCTCCTGTCTGTTTTTGTTGTTGGTGTCGAAACGGTTGGGGTTATTCTTGTAATTCACTATACAACTCTTTCTCTCGCTCGCACACTTTTTTTTTTTATTTAGGAAATAACTGAATTGACTAAAAAAAAAAAAAAAAAACAATGTTCGAAATGTTTTTCTAAAATAAAAATACACTTCATTATTAAATGAATTTTGTATTTTTTTTTTTTTTAAGGTTATATTCTCAATTTCTTAATTATTAATTATTAGAGTGGGTAAGATATGAAGGGTTCAGAGCAAAAGTGAACCAAGTCTACTTTTTACTTAAATGATTCAAAGTTAAATCCTTATATTTAATTCCTCTTAAAATATACAACATTTATTTATTTACATCTGAGCAATCATTAAGAACTTCAATTATACTTTACACATTTTAAATTTTATATTCAGATTTTTAGCTCTTTTTCAGATATATATATATATATATATATATATATATATATATATATATATATTTTTTTTTTTTGCAATAAGGAACTGCTGGACTCTGGACGATTAGTATTGACATTCGGACATGGTTCATTATTACACCGAAAAAAGGGAAAAAATAAGAAAATTGTTTACTTTTGGACTTGATCCACTTTTGCTTTGAACCGCTCTTATCTATATATGGACCCTGTTATGCATTAGTGTGTCAAACGCCTAAAAAATTAAAAATTAAGTTAAGCACGGAATATTGTTTCAAATGCTATAATTAATAGTATTTTTTATGAAATATGTCCTAAAAAATTGATATTTAATGTTACTTGCACAATTGACAAGAAAAATTATATATAATCCAATGAAAACAAAAAACTCTAATGTTAATTTTCTCGGTAGCTGGGGCTTGACACACTAATGCGTAACAGGGTCCATATATAAAAATGAAATGGTAAAAATGTATGTATGTATGTATGTATGTGTGTTCTATAGAAATCCACAATTTTCAATGAACCTATTTGAAATTAAGTACACATATAGTACATGGACCAGGGAGTAACGCAGTAATAATCTGAATCTCTTAAATATTTTGGAAAATTAATTATAATCAAATTTTTTTCAATATGAGAACACAAAATCAAAAATCTGGTGTGACTGGCGCACAGCACACAACTTTCTCTTACCTTCGGTAATCGAAAGTTGTGTACTGTGCTTGTCTCACCAGATTTTTTGTGTCGACATGTATTTAGTTTCCGACAGTACGGTACATTCGATTTTCAAGATAATTTATAAGTATGACAAAATATTTATATTTTGTTACCATGGCAACCATTTCTCCTATCTTTTCTATGGAGAACAAGAGTAAAGTGGTATTCAGAAGATTTCAATCACAAAATGAGAATATACATTTTAAAGAGAATCTAAAAAATAATTGATTTTTGAATTTAAAAAAAAAATCGTTGCAGCAAATTTTGAGAAAATCGAAAAAAACTGAAAAAGTGCATCAGTAAAGTACTAGTACTCTTTGGTCGATTTTGGTCAAAAGCTTCGTGTCAGATCCCATGGGGGTGCCTAACTTAAATATAAAATTTCAACCTCCTAACTCTTTTCGTTCTTGAGATATTTTGTTCACAGACACTCAGACACACACACACAGACAGACACACACACAGACAGACCATGTCGCGAAAACCACTTTTTTGGATTCAGGGGACCTCAAAACGTGAAGATCCATCAAAATCTCGACATCGAATTTTTGACATGAATCCAATACTTTCTCTCTATATATATTAACATATATATGAGGTAAGAAAGTAACAAATTGGCTCGGAAATTAGAGAGGCAGTTAGTTGCTCTGGGAAACAGCTTTCTGGTTATACGACTATGCGCTGTGTGCGGGGCTACGCAGCAGTTGAAAAACGAAGAGAGCACGCATACGACTGTCCCTTCAAACAGTCATAAATAGACCCTTTTGTGCTGTGCCCAGTCGGTAACCTCACTTGAATGCCCTCCGGCCTTGGTGTAGTGGTTAGTGTGCTGGCCATTTGTATCTAGGGCTGTGGGATCGCATCCCGTCTTATGCGACATTTTATTTGAATTGGATTCCCTATGTAGCGAATTCGAAACTATAGAAAAAATACCTCAAACCAGTTGATTATTAACAAAAAGAATTTACTTTACTTTAGAGCATGATGACACTATCTGGTACTTTACTAAAATGAAGAATTAAAAAAAAAAAAACTTTCAAAAACAATTAGTCAGTAAAGCTCAAGTACTCACTAATGTTATATTGAGATCCTAATGGTAAAATAAACGGTCCAATTTGCTAAGCGATGAAGTCGATTCTGATTCAAATTTACCCAACGCTATGGTAATAAATTTTAATGGAAAAGGAGGGCAAGAAGCCCAGAAGAAACCACAACGTGTATTCTGACATCTGTTATTTATATATTTTAAATTAATTAATTTTAAAAAACAACGATAAACAGTTAAACAAGGGTTTAAAATACAGATATATTCCTTTATTATTAAAATATTGGCTATACCCGTATAGTATGATTAGAAAATTGAATTAATAGTCCCTGAGGAAAAAAATACATTTTGAAATAATCAAAAAGTTGTTAAGTAATTAAATAAATAATATAATACATATATCCAACGGGTATTATTTGTTTTATTTATTTATTTATATATATAGCTTACTATATATTAAAAAATACGTTATTTAATGAAAACAATGTGTTCTCAGAATAAAATAAAAGGTTTTCATACGTTGGCGTACTCTATATAATTTATATATATTGCATTAAATTAATTACAAATGCTTTTATCGTACTACCGGAATAATTGAGGTGGTCTCTTGATATATTCATTTGTGTCTACATAGAGCTTAATTTAAACAACTGCTCTGATTAATCTAAAGCACATGTTTCATTATCTTATTTTATTTACTTTTTAAATATGAAATGAATTTTTTTTTTTTATTACATTATTTTGCCTTTTCCATTTGTGTTTTTTTTTTTTTATTAAAGTAAAAAAAAGGATAACGGACTCAAAAGTAAATAAATACATTTCAAATTGATTATTATATGGATGCACCACCTATAGGCCTATATACCCTGGGATAATATAATTAATTTAACGGATTATAATCCGAACTAGACTCAAGACCTAATCTAGAGAGGGGAGGGGGCGGCGGCCAGATTTTTTATTATTATAATAAGTTTATATATTTTTATATGATAATCTATTTATATAAGTCTGTCTGTCACGATCTATTTGGACAACTTCCCGTTGGAATTTTGAAACGAAAGTTTTTATGCTTAAAGAGGACCTTCTAGGGACTGAGGAATATTATTTTCATCTCGAAATTCCCATTACTTTTCGAGTTATTAATTCCTAAATTTCCTATTTCTTCCATAGTAAATGTATAGAGAAATATTTATGTATTCTTTGCATTTATGTATTTTTTGGATGAAAACAAATCGTTAAGCATGCACTGGATTGGAATAATAATGATAATTTTTTTACTTAATTAAGAATAGGCGGAGGTCAGCCGCAGGGGAGCCCGAGCTAGCTGGCGGGAGGTCCAGGGGCGAAGCCCCCCGGCTAGGCGCGAAGACGCTGAAGGCGGGCGCCGCCCACCTTTGGTAAAACAGACAGACAGACCATGTTGCGAAAACCACTTTTTTGGATTTAGAGACCTTAAATCATGTAGAGGCCTATACATCAAAATCTCGAGATTGAATTTTTGACATGAAACCAATACTTTGTTTCTATATATATTAACATATATAGAGGTAAGAGTAAAAACTCAAATTTTATCATACAAGTGTAGCCTAGTGCTTTTAAAAATTCAAAACGACCTCTTTTGGAGTATAGAGAACCAAGAATTAATTAAATAAGTGTGAAAATGAAATGGAACCATAGATTAGGAATTTATTTTATGAGAACAAACGAATTTTAAGATAAAAATAAATTTCACCCAATAAAATAAATTTTTTCATTTTCCTTCTGCGAAAAGACGAGGGGCGACACAAAGAGAGGGAGAATAGGAAAGAGAGAAAGAGAGAAAGACACACTCACATATCAACCGAATAAATAATTTCATCTCAATGATTTTTATATAATAATAATTCACGAAGTTAATAATATAAATAGGTTTATTACTAGAGTTGATAAGGAATAATAAATAAAGTGATAAATTATATGGCAAAGAGTAAATTCTTTTTTACATTCATCTGACATTCAGACCAAATAAATGATGAAAGTTAATATATTTACCTTGAACGAATTATCAAAGAAGATATTTCAGAGGTTTCTTGATTATCACAGGAACGAATTTATCAATAAACAACTCACATTTAAACACTTGAAATAATTAATTTTAAAATAAACTGTGGATCACACTGATTGACACTTTAATAGGCAAGTCGACAATAGAAAATGAATAGTTCATAGGAAGTGAGGGCGCTGAGAGCGCTGCCGGCCAACAACTAACAAAGACCAATCAATTCAAATGAATAATAAAATAAAATTTTCATATAATTACCTATTTTTTATAATATTAATATTAAAGTTAACAGTAAAAAAAAATTTATAAGAAATATTATCTTTTCATATACATTTTTAAAACCATTATTTTTTATTATAAGCTTTTTTTCTTTTTATTTTATAAATAAAGCGATTTTCTTTGGTCTAATGGTTAGAAAATCTGAAAGCTGTCCCGTAGACTGGGGTTCAATTCCCAGCAATATCAAAAAAATCTTTTTTTTTTTTAAAGAGCTACTAATTTTACTTTCTCTTATCCTATATATGAAATATATAGAAAGAAAATATTGTTATTATTACAAACATGGGCTCTGATTTTAAAAATTATTAGGGGGCCTAATTTAGACGGATAAGAAGATCCACCAAGATTAATAGACATAGTTAGATAGATTTTGCTCTGAGGCTGTTAGATTTATTTAACTATCTCTCAAAAATAAGATTTTTTTTTTTAATTTAGTCTATGTGTTTCCTTTTTTTCATGGGCGTCGAGGGGCCATCGCAAAAATTCTCTTATTAATATTTTATATTGATTAAATAACCTATTCTCTAGCATCTATTCATGATTCATCTTTTGAAAATCGATTATATGATTTAAAAAAAATTTCCGAAGATCTTGTCTGGCCATAGTTATCAGAAATATTACGGACGAGGTGATTTTTTTTGTCGCTAGTTTTCAAAACTTATCAAATTGATCTCGATAATAGACATATCATACTAAAAGAAAAAATATTTTTAAATTTTTATCATCATTAATTTGCATCGGTGATATTAATAAATGAAGACAAAAATGTAATCTGGTACAATCTTTTGATTAGAGCGCTTGGGACACTCCCATATATTTATCTGAATGATGAGACAATCTGTGTCTAGGATATTTGTGAATTTTGCCGATAAATAAAATTCTTTATGATTTGACAGGAGAAATAAAACAGCAAAAATTTTCAGGAATCGCCTTATACCATATAATTTGCAAATATTTCGGCCGGCCTAACGCCTGGCCACCTTCACTGCAGGATACAGTTCTTTGGCGATCCTTCGTCTGGGGATAAAAAAATCTTTTTTTACACTTCTTTTAGTTTATTTGGAAAAAGATAGAATTTTTTTTTAAAGAAATGATGATTTATTAATACATAGGCCTACAATCTTGCTAATCCGGACTTCGATACTCCGGCATACATATCGACTAATCCGGCGTGTTGAAAAGCTACTTCTTCGGGATATTGCTTCCAGAAAACAAAGTGTGATTACAGATTTTTTCAAGAGATATATATTCAATATTAAATGTTTCGGATAGTCCAGCATTTTCAGAATTCGGCATAGTGCCAATCCCGTTTATCGCCGGATTAGCATGACTACTATATATTGTTATTTTGGTCAAAGCTGCAGTAGATATAGGCCTAGTATTATTTCGGGCAAGTCTTTGTTTGCCAAAAATTGATTTTTGATAATATAGGCCAACTCATATAAAACATCTTCCAATCCAATCTAGAGACTCATTATCTATAAGAGGCTTAAATTCGTTGAAATCTGTGAATTCTCAAATTTCAAATTTCGAAAAAATAAATACTCCATTGGAAATATTCCATGTCTATTGTCACTGGTTGTTTGTTGTGCTGTTATGCAAAGAAAGTAAACAACCAAAATAAAGAGAGTGCATTTGGAAATGTCTACACATGTAGTGTTGTATTAGGAAAATAAACATGATATTATGAGCAAACAGCAGAGATAGAAATAGAAATTTGAATTAATTATTTATCGAATTACTGGCATATCATCGTTATTGCAAAAGGAAACGAGAAATGCATTTCAATTTTTAACCGCCTTATGAATTCATAAGGAACTAATTAACTTAATATTTGCAGAAATAAAATTGCAATAATATTTGTATGATTGTATAATAGAATTGTCTATATCCTAGTTAACATAATAAATTTATTTTATCAATCATTTGAACTAACGCTGTGAGTTTGTACGATTGATTATTCATCTAAATATTAATTAATTTTTTTTTTTGACATTTCAACTCCATTAAGGTTAAATGATAAGAAGAAAATTTTAAAACACTAGCCGCGACGCCCGCCTTCGGGACAGAATATTCTAAAAATTATACTTTTTAAACGTAAAGGTTCAAAATTCGTTGAGTTGAATAGCTATAAATACGGTATTTAATTACAAGAAAGGAACAGGAGCCAAGGAACACCAGCCAGGTGAAATAAAAAAAGCTTTATATTTTGTTGCCTACGTTTCGAGTGCCAGTGGCTGAAGACGAGTGCAATTACCTCTCGAAACGTCGGCAACAAAATATAAAGCCATTTTATTTCACCTACCTGCTGTTTCCGGGAAGACTCCTGTCTTTTCCTTGCAATTATTTTAATATCTGTTTTGTATACATTGTACGCCTCCCAGGTTTGCTTCCCATCCCAAGAAAGTAATCAATTGAATTGGCTACCAATCATTTGAAATAAATAAGGATGGCTCTAAATGGTCCTAGAGGGCTAAAAAGACCTTTAAACAAATAAATGAAAAAAAAGTTTTATATATCGTCGTTGATTCTGCTATGTGCATTTTTAGTGATTTTAGGTTTTCATATTGTCATGTTCGTTATTTCTTTCTCTAATGGTTGTTAATATCAGAAAGATCAGTAAATTGAAAATAAATAAATTTAAAACCTGGTTTGTGTGCTCAGTAATAAAATTGTCAGACATTATTTTGACATTCCTGTTAAATTGCCTTTTTTCACATAGCAGGTTTTTCAGAATCCACGACGATATACTAACTTGTGAAGCCTGCCTTTGATAAGTTCAAGTATGATTATTAATTAATAAGTAAGTGGCATATATTTATCAGATTTATATAATTGCTTTTTAAACCCCATATTTGATTAATAATATTAGTTGATCTCTTTCTAATTTATTTCTGACGTTGTCTAAATAAACCTGATGAGATAATATCAAGAACTAATTAAATTTCAATCAACGTTATATTAGATTATATTCATCAAAACAGAGGGCCCACCTCTTCTTTCTTTGATTCCCTTTTCCCTTTTTTTCACCCTTCAATCGGGCATTAGTCTCAAGCCGAGTGTCTTCTAACAAGAAACTAATCAGTGGGTCTCGATCGGAACTGCCCTAATGCCCTCGTATTATCCCGATGAAAGAGTAAAAAGGGAGGTGGGGAGATTCTTTGAAAACCTCCCCCGCCACCCTGTCACCAGGCTATCAACAGCCAAATCACCCTCTTCAGCTAGACTAAATAGATGCTGTGCTGTTTTCATCTAGCAGCATCCCGGGATGTAATAGGGGGAATAAACCCGGGAGTGACAGGTGGCCTTCTGGGAATCCCTCGGTCCTAAAGGGCGCTTGTTGATTTGTCAATGGCAAGGGTGGTATTGTTTGCTAAGTAAGGCGCTTCATACCAGTTTATAATCCTTCATTTGAGAGTTATGTTTAACATTTTAAACCAATCTGTTTGATTAACAACTTTTTTATGGTTTTAATTTGATTAATATGAATAAAAATATTTGGAAAACTTATTAATTTTATATGTAATCTGATAATTGAATTGAATACTTGATCGATAAGAAATAAAAAAAGATCAAATATAGAAGTGAAAGAGCAATTCTATAGAGAGAAATTGAAGCTACTGATTCGAAAGAAACTGCAAGAATTACACCTATACTTTCTTTAGTCCAATGTGTTCCTATACCTTTAGATAAGTATAATTAATAATAGTTGAAGTTAAAATTTTTGCTGGGACAAATCGTTGAGGTAATGGATATGGAGAAAATATACGCCAGCGAGTTGCTTTCCACAATTAAAATAATTTATTCTGCAAATATTTCGGAATGCCTACGCAATCCATCTTCAGTGCGTCAAATTATACTTATGTGGAGCGTGTGTTAATGATAAATTTTTTTTTTTTTTTTTTTTTTTTGGCTTCTCATACAAAAAAATTTTTATCATTAACACACGCTCCACATAAGTATAATTTGACGCACTGAAGATGGATTGCGTAGGCATTCCGAAATATTTGCAGAATAAATTATTTTAATTGTGGAAAGCAACTCGCTGGCGTATATTTTCTCCATATCCATTACCTCATAATTAATAATAGGATGAAACAATGCTGGAAGGGAAGTAACCCAAAAGACTATCTCAATTACTTCAAATTGTCTGTAGTTCTTTTCAGGTGCTAGCAGGATGGAGTGCTGGATCCTACTAGCACCTGAAAAGAACTACAGACAATTTGAAATAATATATTAACAGGTGTCACATCATATGAACTATATAGACTATCTTAATATTAGAATTTTGATTGATCACCGAAATCTGTTATATCTTCTTAGAAGCTGGCCAACATTCCTGATACAATTAATCGAAAAGTCTGTTTTTAAGTTGGTTATTTTCCACCAAATAAAAAATATTTCATCAAATCTTGGGAATCGGTGGATGATTTAAAATAAATATGGGAAGTGCGCTTAATTTGTACCAAGCCATAATTGTACCACCAAAATTCCAGCTGTACCAAGCGACCAGTGACAATGAGAGCGGTTATTTCTTGCCCTATGGCATGTTCTTCAGATGAAAGTGTAGCAAGTGGCCGGATTGGATTCTTACATTCTTAGTGAAAATTCCATTTGTGTAATTTATGTTCTTCTTGTAAGAATTCTACCTAGCTATAGACTTTACCCCTTTTACCCAATGCACCGCTCTTACTAGAGTTCAATGGCCAGTGTTTTAAGCCAAAATGGGAATTCAGTGCTTCGCCAGGTATAGAATTTGCAATCACTGATAATGGTAGGCAACATAGGTGGTACAATTTAGGGGTATGAGGTACAAATAAGGCAAACAAAAATTAAAAAATAAAACCAATCTATCATAAGAGATATGGGTTTATTTTTTGAGGGGCTTATTGGTGCATGCAGTGTTAATATGAACCACTTCGAAGTTATTTTTATCACATATTGTTTCAAAGATAACTGGACATTAGCTTAAGTGGTATACAATATTGGCATACTTCCCCGAAACCTTTTCCAGTCTTAAAGCCTAATACTAACACCAAACTGATCACTATTTAGAAAAAATCTACATATCCAAACGGTTCTAAATAAATAGTCCTTTTGATCAACTCACCCTTCGACTTAACGATATCATCAAATTAATATTAATATCATACATACGTATCTCCATTTACACATAAATAGTTTTAATTTTAACTCAACTTGCCTTGATAACTATAAATTTTTATTAATATTCCATTTATTCATATAAAAAAATTTCATTAAAAAAAAAATATGAATAGATCACCAATAGCTTTGAAAAGGAATCGAGCAATGAAGTTATGAAAAGGCTACGTTCTATTCATCCTATTGAAAAGCGGACTTTGTTTTAATATAATTCTCTATTTGTTTAAAAAAAAAAATCCGTTTAATTTAACCTCACAAAAATTGCATTTCTAAAATACTATATTCTCTTTTCTATGGCCTCAATGAATTTTGTAATTATAGAGCTCCATCTATTTTATATCATATGAATCAAAACTTACCCTCTCTTTTGCCGCTGTGTGTTTTGTCCGGGCGAAATATGAAAACCAACCCCATCGAACCGAACCAACCCCCGTCCCCATTCTAGAAACCTTTTTCCTTTTTGGTATGTGAGGAAAAGAGAGGGAAAGAACCACAAGGGATGGATGGGGGGGGGCTTCGTTCGTTAATCAACAAACCTTCCCCGGACAAACGATTCGCTCACTCCATCCGCCATTGCCATCGCCTCCCCCGTGGGGATTCTCTTCAACGCTTCCCAAGACGCCATCTCTTACTTCCTTCTACCTGCTGTCTATTCTATACAATACTAACTTGACTGAAAAAAAAAACAAATTTAAAAATATATTAAGTAGATGGCTAAAAAAAGTTTCTAATAGGAGAAAGGGGATCTGATTAAGAAGGAAGGCAATCAGGAGCAACCAAAATTAAAGCCTCTGATTACTCAATGGATATTGAGACGTCTCTGGTCAAATAGAAAAAAAAAATTTAAATTGAGAAAAGCTAGCCAAACATTTGGATAAATAAAAATCTGGTCACACTTTTTTATCATTCACACTTACACTCAAACAGTCTTTTTGGCAATTTAGGCCATATAAGATTTTGACGATATCCGTTATATTAATACGTAATATATATATTTGGGGTCCAGGAATTCTTATTTAAGCCATTTAATATTCAAATGGCTTAAATAAAAAATTATCGGACTGCCTGGGATCCGAACCCGCGACCCTTGAGGGAACTTTTTCGGGTTTTTTTCTCTCTCCATTCATTTTATTAGCCTAAAATAGAGGTGACAAAGCCAATTTGATCCAGATTTCTTTAAAAATAACGAAAATATAGAAGACATATGAAATAACATTAACCTATAAGAAAGGTATTATATCTTATCATTTTGCATTTTTTTTCTTTCTCGATTATATTTTTCGGACTAAACCAGGCATAGTGGTGACCCCAGCAAGTTGTTTTAAATTATATTCGAATCCCCAACCGAGAATTCCTTAAGTTGCTTTAATATTTGTTTTAAATATGGACCTAGTTGTTGAATAAATAAAATAACTTACGTTTTTATAGGTTAGTGTCACCTTCATATTTCTTCTATATTTTCGTTATTTTTATAGAAATCTGGATCAAATTGGCTTTGTCACTTTCTATTTTAGGCTAATAAAATGAATGGAGAAAAAAAACCCGCATAGAAAAAAAATTGTCGGCATAATCTTCAATTCAGCATAATAATTTAAGTTCTGAAGAGAGTCATGATAAGTAACCGAAACGTCGACTTGAAAAAGCATTTTTTTGTATCATTGACTGCAACCAACACCTGCTTTATTAAGTTATTTTTAAGCTAACAGTTCCATTATATTTTGTTTGCTAGGAAACAATTTTAGGGCTCAAAAAGATTTCTTGCATCCGCATTTACAGAGAAAATCTACCCCAATTACTCTCTTAAACGGCGTTTAATTTTAAGTTATGATTTTTTTTTTTATAATTTTTTTGATTTAAGAAAATTTATTTTATTAAAAATAAAATCAAAAGGTCAACAGTTAGTTGTTACAATCTTGTCAAGTTATTTAGAAGTTTCTTTCGTATTAAACGAGAAGATAGCGTATGTTTTTGTTGACTTTTGACTTTTATGGGATTGATTTTTCTTAGAGCCATCTCCATCTAACTAATCCCCCCCCCCCCGCATCGCCACCACCCTCTGGCTTCAAGTTCTTTTCACTCCCTTTTTCTTTGACTTTCTATTTTTTTTGCCATTCCTTCCTTCCACATGACAATCCCTTTCTATTATCAATGAGAATAATGAAAAAAAAAAAAAAAAAAAATTTTAATACTTCATTCATATATGAAATTAAATTTTCTCCCTTGTGGATGATTAATTAAACACAATTAAAAACGAATTATTCATATCATCATTTGTCATCACTATTTGTAAAAGTTTTTATTTCTTCATTCGTTTTTTTTTTATACAGTATTATAATATAAAAACATAAAAATGTTATTGTATAAGAATTTTAAAATGAAATATTGAAGATTATCTGAGATTAAGCACAGTATAATAAAGTAATAATTATTTTGTCCTTTTGCCTCTGAGAGACCTAAATTTTCATTTAAATTAAATTTTTTTCTGTTTTATTTGTTGATTGAATTATAATTTAAATAAACTTTTGTCGCTCCGAATGGGAGACAAGAATATGAAGCGAGACTTTGCTAAGCACTAGAGCGAGGAAAGATTGTCCTCAATTCAGAGATGATAATCTCCTTTTCGGATTGATTTTTGAAATGTATTGTAGAGTAATTTCGATTCATACCCCTCGATACGAAAGGCTGATGTCAACACGATTAAACTCAACACATTACGCAACGAAAACCTATATAAAGACCGCTTCATACGGAGGGTTTTCTTGTTATATCGCATGCGATATGACGTCATTTATGACCCTAGCGTCGTCTGATTGCATGGGTTTTTGGCTGATTCCGCATGTTCTATTTTTTTGCATGCCTTTTTTCCAAACCCATGCATCGACCAATCACAGAGTCGGATTTTTCACGTCATCCAACATGGCTGACTTTAACCAAAAAGTGAGGTACTACGTTTTAATTAAATATTTTATAAAAAAAAAAAGGCGACCACCAGAGGGCAACATTCGGCCATTTCCGCCAAACTTAGAATTCCAAACTCATCATGTTTGAATAAGCCCCTCGTGTGAATGCATCACATATCGCATGCAATGTAACCTGAAAACCCTATGTGTGGAACGGCCTTAATTCGCTAATATCCCCCGTGACTGTATTTGAGCAACTTCCAATTGGAAACGAAATTTTATATGCGGACCTTCTAGAGAAAATATATTCGTCCCGAAATTCCTATAACTTTTTGAGTTATTAACTGTTCAATTTATTATTATTTCTCACATAGAAAATGTTTTAGGAAACATTTATTAATATGTAGCAATCGATTTTTCATTTGGGCCAAAAATGTGACTTATGATGTTTCTCAAATAAATTATTCATTTATTAATAAATAGAGTAGAATCCCGATAATTATTAAGGTTCCGGGGCGAACAGTTTGATACGAATTACAATGTATTTATTTCTATAAACCAATTTTAAAAATAAAGGTTGAAAACAATTTTAATATTTGATTTGATAAAACGACTAAATAAATAATTTTTTTTTATTCTTATTGAATTTCCTTAGGAAAATCCACATTTAATCAGCAAATAACGATCGAGTGGGTAAACAATTTAATTAAAATTTAATCACTTTCTAAATATAAATATTTCCAGAGGAGATATACCTATCTCATGGCATCATGATAAATTTCGGAGATGATATCTTCAAAAAAAATTTTTTTTTCAATTATTCAAAAAAAATTAAATAAATAAATAATATATTGAATCATCATAAGAAAGGAATTCACTGATTTAATAAATGATTAAGATCATTATCATTGGAGGATTATTTAAAATGTATTAAGGGGAAAAATTAAAAGTAAACTTTTAAATACAGATTGCTATCTATATCCCTTATAGGGGTTGGCAGAGGGCTGGGATAGCGAGCTCTTTTACACAGGAGATCGATCCTTAGCGTGTAAGATTTTTCATTAAATGAAAATAATATTTATTAAACCCCAGTTCTGCCCTGGATTGGAATATTGAGACAATCACAGTGGCACATTACCCTCTGGGGCCAGTAAGGTTTCTGGTTTCCGAAGTTTGTGTTTATGAATAGGCAAAATTGCGCCCCTTGGACTCTAACCAGGACCGACCTCCACGCTTTCGCGGCGGGCGGACTACCTTTATTCTGAGAATATACATATTTTAAAGAGCGTCTAAAAAATAATTGATTTATGAATTTTGAGAAATTTAAAATGTACATCAGTAAAGTACTAGTACTTTTTGGGCGATTTTGTTCAAAAGCAGACAGACCATGTCGCGAAAACCACTTTTTTAGATTCCTCAAAACGTGTAGCCTATATCCATCAAAGTCTCGACATCGAATTTTTGACATGAATCCAATACATTCTATATATATTAACTTATATATGTAAAAGAAAGTAAAAATATAATGTATTTAAATAAAATTATGTATGAATAATTGTTAAAGAAAATAATTATTTTAAGTATTTAATTGCCCCCGGGCTTGGCGTGGTATGGTAGCGCGCCTGTCTCGTATACCAAGGGTCGAGGGTTCGGGTCCCAGGCAATCCTATGATTTTATTTAAGCCATTTGGATACCAAATGGCTTAAATAAGAATGCCTGGACCCCAATATTTATGTTTCCATAATAAAGGTTATCGTTTAAAGTCTTATATGGCCTGAGTTGCCGAAAAGACTGTGTGTATGTGTGTGTGAATGTGAGTGTGAATGGGAAAAAGGGTGAATGTTTTTTTTATAAAAAAAAAGGATTTAATTAAAGAGATATGAAAATAAATTTTTTAGATGGAGAGATTAAAATCTTCGGTCTTTAATATTTTCACAAAGAATCTGATGTGACAAGCACAGAACACAACTTTCAATTATCAAAGGTAAGAGAAAGTTGTTTTCTCTGCTACCAGTCACACCAGATTTATTATTTTTCGTATTTTAAAATAATAAAAAAAAAGATCAGGTCTGCAACTATCCTTTTTTTTTTTTTCCTCTCCTATTTAAGCCCCTTTTTTTAATTTCCACCGGATTTTCCAAGGTGATTTTTTTTCTCACCCTTGTAGTGAGTGAGTGTGAAACATGTTACTGAAAGCTTATCACAATGTTGTCATCTCTAGCGCCCTAATGGAGAGAGCGCTTGTGCCTAATTTCATAATCAATGCGAGGACATTGTTGAAATATTCAGGACACGGGGATCCCCCGGGCGTGATTAGTCTAGGCCATGTTATCCCACAGGAGCCTCTTGATGGATTAGCCCTTATATCTCTCTTTCCCTTGTCTCTATTTTTCCCTATAGAGATAACGTATTGCTCGGCGCTTCCTTCTGCTCAGGACCTCTTTTATTTCAACACCACTCGAGGTAAACAAACAAATGTACTATTAAATGAATAAACCTATAAGTTTATTTAAAATATTTATTCAATAAATTTAAATAAGTTACAAACATCTTCATTATTATAAAAGCTCCACGTTATTAATAAAAGCACTTGTTTTATTAATTTATTTTATTTATCATATGGAAAATAATATTTTAATATTTAGAAATCTCAATGAGATGTAGCTGTCTACCAGTATTTGATTAGGAAAGGGGAGTTCGGAAAAAAAAAAATTTTTTTTTTTAAATTTTTTCCCTGAGCCACAAAATAAAAGCCAGCACTGGCTTTAATTTTTTAACCATCGAAATTTCTGTCACCAATCACGACCTTCCTCAGGTACAGTTATTTTTAAGAATACAAGTATTCCCAGTGGCGTAACTAAATTTTTTAGTCCCATATGCAAATTTTAGCTACGGGGCCCTTACTAACATTTTTTTATTTGATATTTTAATATTTCTAACGATACTATAACAAAAAAAGTTAATTAAATAATATTTTTTTTAGATAAATAATACATAAATAAATTTTTCAAGGGGCCCCCCTAAAGCCGGGGGCCCGAAAACGTAGTTTTCAGTTGCTTCCCTGTAGATGCGACACTGTATTGTTCAATATTGCAATGATACAATTTCAAATTTATTTTCGTATGTATTAATATATTTTTGCTTCTTGGGGGAGATTTTATTAATCAATCTTTCAAGCTATCGATTTTATAATTTTTACATATTTTGATACTTATTTTTCCAGCATATTATTATCAATCCAATACCTTAAAATAAATCATTTATTTAATCTAATTAAATTTGAATTTGAAGTCTCCCATAGCATAAGTAATGCTACTACAACTTAAACATCGCCTCTCTTCTACGCCACCCCCACCACTATACACCACGAGGTACGCTACTATACGAGAAAAAGGAATAGACGTCAGTGGCGTAGCGAGGGGGGAGCAAGGGGGATAATCATGCCCAGGACGCTACTCACAAAGCCCCTTTTGGCGCCCCGCCAAATGGTCCGCAAAACAAAAAATTGCTGGGTAATTTTTATTTTTATTATAATTGATTTCTGGAAAATATATTTTAAATTTAGTGCCAGTGTAATATAATAATTTTGTATATTTTACATTATATGGTTTTCGAATGGGGAGGGGGGCGCTAAAAAGGTATTGTGCCCCGGGCGCGAGTTAAGCTCGCTACGCCACTGAAAGACGTTGCGACTTGACAGGGGTATTCATTACTCGAGAAAAAAAAAAAAAAAAAAACTCAAATATGGCCCTTGAATAAAAAAAAACTCTTCAACTCTGAGAAAAAAGAAAGTGAAGAAGAATTATTTGATAGTGACAATAATTTCTCAGCTATTGTCTGTGCCAAAATAAAACAAGTGGTAAATATATAATTAAATATCGTGAACAAATTTAGGCGAATAAAAAAATCTTTTAATCAAGTGATTAAAATAAAGAACTTCTTTTTACTTCTTATTCCACACCTCGGTGCATATTTGTATAATGTTGCTTCATTGAGGTGGGATTCTTTGTTATGTCCATTCCCCCCAGAATCGTCTGTAAACAATGAAAACTCTCAAATGTCACTACTTTAAGAAAAGTGATTTTCTTATTCACATTAGAAATTCGATTTTTATTTATGCTTTAAAATTATAATATATGATTTTTTATAATTTATTTAAAGTCACATTGGTCATATTTTTAGACCTGTTCCCTTCTCTGACATTCACATAAACCAGAAAATAATAGTCCGAGTTGGGATAAATGAGGTAATATTTTATTCTATAATAGAAATTTAATGAACATTGAATGTTCTCGAGGGTGAATCGGAACTGCGATTCGTCATCTAGGGCAGTTAAATCATACAAACTTTTGTACCGACCAGCCTGAGAGAAAAATTTATTTTCATATCTCTTTGTGTTTGTAAAAATGGCCTCTCTCTCTCACTATGATGTTCATTTCGATCCCTAGCCAGTGAAGTTTCTCCTTTAAAAAGGGAGTGATTAATTTTTTTTAATTCTTTCATTTCCCTCCCCTTTACTACTGCTGTTCTACTTCTAATTTAATTTATGGAAACAAAGAGATGTTGCTTTGTTTATAAACTAGAGGTCAAATACTAGCAATGAATTATAATGAAAACTTTTAAGAAATCAAATAGATGAATGATGATGTGTCATCCTTATCAAAAATGTAATTAATGTTATAAGTATTATAATTTTTAATGGTTTAAAGCAGGGGTTCCCAAACTTTTTGCTTCCCGGCTCCCTTAAAATATCAGAATTTTTCCGTGGCGGAGAATTTGATCTCACAGGCGCATCAGTAGCTGCATTTTTTGTGAATATATAGATCTCGAAACATATTTAACTTAAACCCACTGGCCACAGGGCTTTGCTGCTTACAGTAAGTAGTGTGTTAGAGCAGACCCAGATGTCTGTCCCTCTACTGGTTTAAAAAGCTGCAGAAAAGTAATAAATTTTTCTTTAAAGTTTTTCACTTTGTTAGTGACTTGCACGACTAACTGCATATAAGGGGAAGTGAGTTTTATTGGTGTAGGTCAAAGGTCCGGAGGCTTGGTGCAATAGACAGTACGCCTATGCCCCGGAAAGACTGGAGATCCTGGGTTCGTTGCCTGGGGGCCATGCGATGTTTGGCCTCGCCCATAAAAAACACTCACAGTCTTGTTAAAGAGAATAATGAAGCTAGGAAATTTGAGAGATAAAGCTCGCATAGTTATTGTTATTAAATAAAGTTTGTTCTTATAAGAGTGAGAATATAGAAATGATGATAGATGCACAAAATTCGACGACGGAATAAAGAAAAGACTTTTTAGAAATTGATTTATAAGGGGGGCTCCTAAAATACCTATGCTGTTTTTTTTCTCCTCACATTTAATTTATTTACCCCTTGCAAAATTTACTGGAGAATGTTCAGACACTCTTTCTGAATAGATATTATTATCTATTTTGAAGAAGAAACATTTTAATTTTTTAGGTCCCTTTTCAAATTCTTATAATAACTTTAATCACTTGGCAAATTAGGTGTTCAAATGATTTTCACTGTTTGCACCAGTCAAGGGACTCATCGCCTGGACCTCCAAATTAAAAAAATATTTAATTGAGGAAGAAGAAAAAAATTTAAATAAGAAAAAACTAATCCAAAGAATAAAAAAGTTATTTGGTACACTTCACAAAGTGCTACCTATATAGGCCTACATTCTTCTTTCTTCGCTTTAATCTCGCGGTGAGTAATCGCGGTCATGGGTTTTTGAGACCGGGAAGGAATAGAACAGGCCGGACCGTCGCACGGTCTGACGCCTGTTGAAAATAGAGAAGGGAAGAGACTGACATACAAAGAACATAAGTACTGCCAGTCCCAGCTAGGGCAGCTCGTGGTCGCCATCCACGTACCCACAAGATGTGGGTCCCTGAGCTTTGCTATCTATATACCATCTATTGCAATAATATTGAGACTAAAGCCCGATAGTTAGGCAGCCCAAATAGCAGCTTGACTCTATGAGAAATACCTTTATCAAAGCAGATAATGCCCCTACCAACCTTTTTTAAAAAAAAAAAAACCAAAAAAATTTTTTTTTTTTATATACATTTTAAAATTTTTCTAAATAAAAATTGTCTTAATGATTTAGTCAGAAAAAGGTTTTAGTGAGCGTGTGCCATTTGGGCTGCCTAACTACCGGGCTTTAGTCTCAATACTATTGCAATAGATGGTACAGTGAGCGCCACAATTAAGTCCCCACCTGATAGCTTTAGCCTCAAGTATATGGTGTGTAGTGATTAATTTTAATGACCGAAAAGGAAAAAAGTAAATTCTAGTACAGATGATTTTTTTTAACTTTTCAAATTTAAAATTATTTCACTATTTACCATATTACATACCAAATATGTACTTAAGGCTAAAGCTATCAAGTGGGGACTTAATTGTGGCGCTCACTGTACATGTATATTTTTATTTCTAACTACGAAGTAGAGTCTTACAATGACCTCACCTCCTTCCACTTCAGTTATTAAAATTAAAAAGTAATAACTCATAGTTATCACAATCATTTATCATTTTGATTGCTGAATTGCTAACATATAATTAGGCTATATTTGATCTGATAAACACACAGGGCTTTTTATTGTAATAATTTATTGGTAATTGTAACTTGATTTTTTTAATATAAATAAAAATCAAACAATTATATTGAATTTCCATGAAATAAAAAAATAAAAAAAATATGTCTTACTTTTATAATTGTTTTGAGATTTATGAAACCTCTAAAGGCAAAACAAGCAGCCCGTGTTGTGACTAGTACTCGATTGAACAAAAAAAAATATATTTTTTATTTATTTATTTAACAGGGCAGGCAGGCAGGCAACTTGCCGTCGGTGGGTACACCTGCTACGGGTAAATGAGTTGTTGCTGACGGAAGGAGAGAGAGTACATAGGAACGACACATCCAGGCCGGAAATGGGCCAAGTGAGTACACGTCGAGTACCCAATGTGAGGACCCGCCTCGATCGATGACGGCGGCCGGCGATTGGGCGGAGGCCCGTTGTGCCCGGGACGCCCCCTGGCCATTGGCTGGCCGGGGGGCGTTCGGGCGTGGCCGCCACCCCCCCACCACCCCTTCAGCCACCCTGCCCCGCCCCCCTGCCCCCTCTCAGCTGATCGATCCGGCATGCCAGCTCAACGAACGGCACAAAAAAAAAAAAAACGATAGATGAGTGATATCATTAAACAGCGCATTTACTATTTCTTTGTTCAAGTCGAGTTGCGTTTCAAGAACATAAAGTACGTATATAACAACTTCGCTCCCAATATTATAGGTATAAAAAAAATATGTTTTGTTTAAGTCTATTTCTTGTAGATTTATATGAACGTTTAGATTGGAATTGCTATTATCACAACGATCTCATTTATGAGGTTAAAAACCAAACTACTTAGGTAGTTAGGGTTAAAAAAAAAATTGAATAATTTATTATTATTAATTTCTCTGTCATCAGGATGAGAAATTAAATATTTAAAAGGATTATAAACCTTAATTTTTCTTTGATAGAAAAAAAAGAATTGATTTTTTAAAGAAAAATATTAGTTTAAAATTATATGTGCTATGAATGGAACAAAACTTTTCACATAATATGATGACGTATAAAGTAGATAATAAGTCAATAGACTATCTCTAGCAAATGAACTCAACCGGATGATGCTTCATCTGAAGATTATAAGCTTCTCAGAAAAGCAAAATTATTATTAGTAAAGGAAATATGGAAGCAGAGGCAGCCAAGAAAGAAAATTCTCGGAAAGCTTTACCAATACATCATTTATTAAATGGACCCTGTTACGCATTAGTGTGTCAAGCGCCAGCTACCGAGTTTTGAGAAAATTAACATTAAGTTTTTTGTTTTCATTGGATTATATATAATTTTTCTTGACAATTGTGCAAGTAACATTAAATATAAATTTTTTTAGGACATATTTCATAAAAAATACTATTAATTAAAGCATTTGAAACAATATTCCGTGCTTAACTCAATTTTGAATTTTTTAGTCTTTGACACACCATTGCATAACATGATCCAAATAGAATATTATTATATAAGTATATAATGAAAATAGGGCCTCAATAAATAAAATGGTTACTGATGCGAGTTTCAAATACATGTATATCTATAAATATAAATTAACATTTCGCATCTTAAATAAAACTGACTAGGCCAATGTACAAAATTTTTTTATTAATATCTGATTTTTCTCATTTAATCATAGATTTTATAAAAATAAATTAATTTCCAGCCTTTCCATAATATTGTTTTATATTTTATTTTATATTTTCGTTTTGTTAAATTTTATTTATTTTTTTTTTCTCATTTACACTCACACTCACACACACAATCTTTTCGGCTTAGGCCATATAAGACTTTTACGGCCCACGGGGCTTGGAGTAGTTGGTAGCGTGCCTTCCTTCTATACCGAACATCGCGGGTTTGGACCCCAGGCAGTCCGATGATTTTATTTAAGGCATTTGGATACCAAATGACTTAAATAGAAATGCCTGGACCCCCAATTGATATTATCTTATACAACGGTTATCGTATAAAGTCTTATATGGCCTAAGTTGACGAAAATACTGTGTGAATGAGAAAAAAGCATGGGCGTAGCCAGAGATCTTGTTAGGGGGGGGGCAACCCCTCGTTAGGGCGAGAGGAGGAGGGGTTTGCAATTAATATATACATAGATTATTAATTATTTATTTAAATAAAAAAAAATTAAATTAATGTAGTGGATTGGGGCGTTAAAAAAAAAAAATTCTCAATGGGAAAAATATACATTTGTTTGTTTTTTTTTTAATTTTTAGGACAAGCCAGGGGAGCCCCCTTTGCCTCCCCCTGGCTACGCCCATGGAAAAAAGTGTGAATGTTTAAAAAAAAAAAGAAAAAAAAAAGACTTTTACGATAACCGTTGTTATTTATAATATCTATTGGAGGTCCAGGCCGTTAAGTTTTATTCAATTTCTTATTGTTATATTTAATATATAAATGTTGAAAAAATATCTATTTGATTTCTAAAAATTTTTCTGTTATCTTAACTCAGGGGCGTATATAGAAATTTTTTTCGGGGGCCTGAACTCAAAAATTTTTCTGCAGAAAATTTTTTTTTAAGAAACTTAATTTTTTCCACACTAAATTTTTTTGCGGAACATTTTTTCTTTTGCGGAATCAAAGTTTTCCACCCTGCGGAAAAATTTGTTGCTCTGATTTCTGTATATCCCTATACATGGATATGTGTTTGGGATATTTCGGGAGGGGGCCCGGGCCCCCTCGGCCTCCCCCTTATATACGCCCCTGTCTTAACTAAAACTCGAGAAATTAGAGCGACTTACACCTCAAAATTATTTATTATCTTAAGCAATAATAATTAATACCTTGGGAATCACTCTATTCATTATTGAAGTTACTGAATCGTTTGATGCCAAAAATTGTTAGCCTATCTTTGATTAAAAAAAAGTCTTTAAAATAATATATTTTTTAGATTCAGGGGACCTCAAAACGTGTATATCCATCAAAATCTCGACATCGAATTTTTGACATGAAACCAATACTTTCTCTCTCTATATATTAACATACATATAGAGGTAAGAGAAAGTAAAAATGCCACGAATGAATAGTTTAAGGGAAATATTGCGTAACTTAACACTGCATAAGAATAATAACTTTATTATAAAATTCTTGATTATTTTCAATCAATTTATTAGCAAACAAAATAAAAAAAAACGAGGACGCCTGCAAGTTAGGCAATAAAATGGAATTAAGACCAACTCCATTGCCTATCTTGGAGGTTCTTATCAATTGTAAAATATTTTTTTTTTATTTACTCATTCTCAAGGACGAGAATTTCTAGGGCAAGACTAGCATTTATTATGCTTTAAAAAATACAACTTTAAAATTACTTTGAATTTAATTAAATTTCTTAAGCACTATTAATAAACTGCAGTAATAACAATATTCAGACAGGAAAGGTTCTATTTCCTCTTAAATTACAAAAAATATTAAGAAACATTGGCGCACCCGGGGGGAGTTTAGGGTCTTAACCGCCCACCCAGGAGAGAAAAATAATTCAAAGTTTTATATATTATATTATGCATATTACAAATAAAAAATTGTGAGGTATGTCTTTGTGGCTGGAAGTATTATTACTGTATTGAGTCAAAAAAAAATCAAAGACATAGGCAGCCAAAATTATTTCTTTTATTATTGCTGTTCCAGGCTGACGTTTCAGCCACTGGTCTAGGCCATCTTCAGAGCCGGAGGCGAGAATAAATGAAAATTACAATTTCAGCGACACACATTCGCATGAATAAGACATAAGACAACGAAATAATTTCCGGCTCTGAAGATGGCCTATACCAGTGGCCGAAACGTCAGCCTGGAACGGCAATAATAAAAGAAATAATTTTGGCTGCCTATGTCTTGGATTTTTTTTTTTGACTCCTTAATACAAATAGAAAAGAAAAATAGTACCCTGTATTACTTTCTCTTACCTATGTATATATGTAATATATATATAGAGAGAAAGTATTGGATTCATGTCAAAAATTCGATGTCGAGATTTTGATGGATCTTCACGTTTTGAGATCCCCTGAATCCAAAAAAGTGGTTTTCGCGACATGGTCTGTCTGTCTGTCTGTGTGTCTGTCTGTCTGTCTGTGAACAAAATATCTCAAGAACGAAAAGAGCTAGGAGTTGAAATTTTATATTTAAGTTAGGCACCCCCCTGGGACGTGACACGAAGCTTTTGAACAAAATCGACCAAAGAGTACTAGTACTTTACTGATGCATTTTTTCAGTTTTTTTCGATTTTCTCAAAATTTGCTCCAACGATTTTTTTTTAAATTCAAAAAATCAATTATTTTTTAGATTTTCAATAAAATGTATATTCTCATTTTGTCATTGAAATCTTCTGAAGACCACTTTACTCTTGTACTCCATAGAAAAGATAGGAGAAATGGTTGCCATGGTAACAAAATATAAATATTTTCCCAAACTTATAAATTTTACATCTTGAATTCAAATGCACCCTACTGTCGGAAACTAAATACATGTCGACACAAAAAATCTGGTGTGACAGACAGTACACAACTTTCGATTACCGAAGGTAAGAGAGTTGTGTGCTGTGCGCCAGTCACACCAGATTTTTTAATTTAAAAACTGAATAAAAAAAATGGTGTGCTGGTCTCACAGCACACACTTTCTCTTAATTTCAGTAATCGAAAGTTGTGTAATAAGCTTGTCACACCAGATTTTTTTGTATCGAGATTTATTTAGTTTTCCATAGCACCTTAATTCCATACTTGAGTTATCGTTACACACAGACAGACAGACAGCTAAATTTACTTTACAAGAGTAGTGTGCTTCAAACCATTTTGAGAGCAAAATGAGAATATTCATTTAAAAGAGCATCCAAAAAAATAATTAGAGTTAAGAGTTAGAGCGAATTTTGAGAAAATCGAAAAAAAAGTGAAAAAGTACATCAGTAAAGTACTAGTACTCTTTGGCCGATTTTTGATTAAAAGCTTATTTTTATGGTCCCGGGGGATGTTTAACTTAAATATAACATTTCAGCATCATAGCTCAATTCCTTTGTGCTTAAAATTGAACACACACAGACAGACAGACCATGTCGCGAAAGTGGCTTTCGGGGGAACCTCAAAACGTGTATATCCATCAAAATCTCGACATCAAATTTTTGACATGAATCCAATACTTTCTCTCTATATATATTAACATATATATAGAGGTAAGAGAAAGTAATAAAATTTGTTAAAAGATGACTGACTTACATCCTCGGGAAAAAAAAGTCCGATTCATTTGTTTAAATGAATTGATTAATTCATAATTAAATCGAATTTCTGAGTGGGAGAGTAAAAGAAAATTTAACATATTTTACGAAACAACAAAAAAGACCTAGAAAATTTATTTTTAAAGAATTGACTAAAAATTAAAGAGTATTCATTAGCAGTTAATTGCTATTTAATTTCAATTGAAGACAAATTTATTAAACTCCCATATTCCTTTCCAATAAATCAATCGAATAATAAAAAATATGTTTAACATAGTTATTATTTTTATTTAAATTAAAATTCAGATATACATGATAAAACCATGTTGAGAAGATTAAATATTACTTTTATATCTGATTCATCTATAAAGTAAATAGACCAAGTTTAAGAAACCCTTTATTCAACAAACCTCCACCCTTTTTTTTTTTAAATCGCAACTCATTATTCATACAAGGACAGTTTTATCGGGGTAACATTGCCGAGAATCAATAGGCTTACGGTGCAATTTGCAAATAAGTCAATATCGCCTAAGAGGGCTTGGCCCTCTATCATTTTCAATTAGGGATATGGCTATCAGCCCTCGGGGAGGCATTAACCCACAGCCCTACGTTCCGTACCGGAGGGCTCGATGCCCTCGCCATAAAGGGCCTTAAATCATACCCAGGACAGGACACTTGATGGTGCGCCACCAAATGGAGAGAGAGGAAAAAAATTGCATATCTTTAGGAAAAGTCTGTTCCATTTCTCAACTTTATATTATTATCTTATTGATATTTGAAGAATAACATCCTATTAAAGTTCTATAAATAAAAATCTGGTGTGACTGGTCGCACAGCACACAATTTTTTCTTATTTTCGGCAATTTAAAGGCGCATTCTGTACTTGTTTGCCAGAATATAAATACAAATCAAATTTTTAAGTATTAATTTTTAAAATTTTACATTCTCAATAATTTTTTTTTTTTTTTTTTCGAAAAAAAGTATTTTTTTTCAAATCTCAGGGGGGTAATTACCTCCCCCCTTCTATCCGCCCTTGGTTCTGTGCATGTTCCACCAGTTTTTGTTTCGAGATATATTTAGTTTCCAACAGTAGGCCTACGGTATAATACATTTGAATTACACAGACACACAGACAGATCACGTTGCGAAAACCACTTTCTGGATTCAGGGGATCTCAAAACGTGTATATTCATCAAAATCTCGACTTCGAATTTTTAACATGAACCCAATACTTTCTCTCTTTATATATTGAATATTATCATATATATAGAGGTAAGAGAAAGTAAAAACTGATTTGTGCTGCACTCTTGCGTAGGCTTTTAGAATTATAGTTATAATTCTAAACTTTTCTGCGAGAGTGCAGCACAAATCATTCTTCATACAATAGAGGGCAAATAGAAAGTCGACCCAAGTAATTCTAACCGTTCAAGACAACGTGGACAAGTCTTGAAATTCTAGTTCAAATATACATTGAACACGATAGGTGTGTCTGGCCTATATAAAACGACACTCACCCTCTATTTATTATTATTAAGGGGTTTAAATATCAATGCAAATTTTTTGTCATTAATTTTTGTGCATTTAGAGAATTATTTTGGCCGTGCTCAGAGGCCCACAACTTGTGGGTACGTGGATGGCGACCACGAACTACTCGAGCTGGGACTGGCAGACCTTCAGGTCTTTACATGTCTGTCCCTTCCTTCTATATTTTCAACAGGCGTCAGACCGTGGCACGGGCCGGTCTGTTCTATTTCTTACAGTCACAAACAACCCATTCCGCCAACCCCGCATTGCGGGAATAAATCTAGGATAGAAGAAGAGAAATATTTTGGACAAGTTTCGAAATTTACTTAGAGTTGCCCAAACGGGGGGGGGGGGGGTAAGATATTATCTCCCCCCCCCCTTCAGCAGAAGAGAGAGAAAAATCTGGTGTGACTGGCGCACAGCACACAACTTTCTCTTACCTTCGGTAATCGAAAGTTGTGTTCTGTGCTTGTCACACCAGATTTTTGTCGACATATATTTAGTTCCCGACAGTACGGAACATTTGAATTCAGATGTAAAATTTATAAGTATGGGAAAATATTTATATTTTGTTACCATGGCAACCATTTCTCCTATCTTTCCTATGAAATACAAAAGTGGTCTTCAGAAGATTTCAATTGCAAAATGAGAATATACATTTTAAAGAGCATCTAAAAAATAATTGATTTTTGAATTAAAAAAAAATCGTTGGAGCCAATTTTGAGAAAATCGAAAAAAACTGAAAAAGTACATCAGTAAAGTACTAGTACTCTTTGGCCGATTTTGATTAAAAGCTTATTTTTCCGGTCCCGGGGGTGTTTAACTTAAATATAGCATTTCAGCTTCATAGCTCAATTCCTTCATGCTTAAAATTGAACACACGCCCACCCACCCACCCACAGACAGACCATGTCGCGAAAACCACTTTTTTGGATTCAGGGGACCTCAAAACGTGAAGACCCATCAAAATCTCGACATCGAATTTTTGACATGAATCCAATACTTTCTCTCTATATATATAGACCTATTACATATATACATAGGTAAGAGAAAGTAAAAATTCAAATTGCTATATAGGCCTATTATTTATATATTACAAAACAAATAGTAAAGAAAATACACGAGCCTGTGTTTTTATTATTCGAGCCCATATGGCCTCCCTCTCAGAAGTATCTTCAAACCATGAAGATAATTAACAAAATTGACACTAGAAGCAGCACTTACCAAGTGCGCCTTGTAGTTATGCAAAATATCTTTAAAAAAGATTTAAGTATGCCTAGTCATTAGGGGTTTGTAACGTAAAGTTGGATCGTTTGGCTTTTGAATTCCACTTTATGGGCGGGCTGATCTTAGCAGGAGGCGAGGCATCTTGGAGAAAAATGGTAAGTATCTATCACCATAGACAATTAGGATTAGAAAATAAATAAATAATAGTCAAACAATTTTTTTTTTTAATTTGCTCATTTTATTAGAAATATTTTAGTTTTTTTGAGTATGATTAACCTAAATAAGTAGTCAATAATGATTTGAATTTTTCTACGTCAATAGTTTGAACAATCTCAGCATTAGGTGAGAGTGAAGTAGATGCAGTATAGCTGACCAAAAATGCACCACGGGAGTATTCGCCGCTCGTCTCAGCAAGCACCTGTCAATTAATTAAAAGTGTTAAAAAATTATTATTTAAGGTTAGTGAAAGTCATAATTAGTGAAATTTTAATTTTCTTTAAAAAATTTTTTTGAAGAGCCCGATAATAGTTTTTGCACTTGAGTCAAAGCCAACACACATTTTACAAATTTCATGAATGACATATTTCGTTTTAATTAAAAAAAAAAAAAATCATACCACTTCTTTGTCGACTTGAGTAGCAACATTTCTCTGAGCAGTCACAGCGGCAGCAACGGCATCAGCAGAAATCCAAGTATCGCCTGATTTGGATAGTGCAACTGCTTCAGCTTTGTTGATCAAATCCATGGAATCGCTTGACAATTTGCCTAAAACGTTTTGACGCCAATCCTGAAAAAATGTATTTTTATTTAAGTTAACAACTAACAAGTGAAATTATTTAAGAAGCTCGTCTCGGGGTGCTAATTTTGGGAGATTCCAACGGCCACAATTTCGAAGCTATCGACCTCAAATTTTTTTTAAATTAAAGCGATTTAAAATATCTACAACTTATAGAAGCCCTTTTTTTGATTTTCGAAAAAATGAAATTTTTTTTTTAGATTAATCACTTTAAATAAAATATAATTTTAAAAAATTCGCTCTACATCTTATAGATAATTAAATTAGTAATTATTGTGTTAAAAAATAATTAATTTTTTGCCTTTAATTAAAAAGCTGGAATCTTTCAAATGAAATGGAATAAATCCATTGTTTTCCTATGGGAAAAACTAACGCCATCTCTTGCCGCATAGAGTAACTCGGTAGTCTATCGTGTCCTAACGGCTTTTCGAGATGCGCACCTTAAAGACTATCTCTAAAAGCAGGTGTTCAATTTTGAGTTTATAAATTGGGTGTTAAAAAATTAAAGTGGTGTTAAAATCTTGAAGCCGCTACTTTTGAACACTTTTGACTAAATGTTGGAACTTTGGTTTTACTCACAGAACAACCAGGTGTTAAAATGAATTAACGATAAATTTTAACTTAGTTTTTTCTTAGAGTATGCACCTGATTGCAAGCGTAATTATGCAAAAAATACTCACCATGGAAATATTAGTTTTCTGTGCTGCTTCCCAAGGAACAATTGTTATTTTAGGTCTTGGCTCGGTTGTTAGCACTATTTTATTTGCTTCGGGATCGACTCTCGCATTAAATTCGATGCCTGGGGAAATATTACCTACACCTAAAAAAAAAAATATAAATTATTAATCAAAATTCATTCAGCCGACATCAGCGCTAGAGGTCAATGTCACATCCATACTTATACATAGTCACATAATACGTTACATGTATTATAGTGAGTGCCTATGAATGTTTAAATATAATCACAAAAAAGCTCATTTTAGGGGAGGAGTCGGTATCTGGTTACTTTAATTTTCAGCAAGCAACTTTACTTTATTAGCAAAGGTGAACGATTGTTGTCCCGAGAGGACATCAGAACACAAGATGTCAAATTTATAAACAAACTTAGAAAAATATTTCTATTTTGATATCATGCTAATTATTTTTCTTATCTTTTCTTTGAAGTTCGTGCTTCAAAAAATTTTGAATATGAGATTATAAATTTCAAAGAGCTATTAAAAAAAAATCTAAAATCTCAAAAAGTACATCAGTAAAGTACTAGTACTCTTTGACATATTTTATTAATTTATTTCTTATCTGACACCGAATTTTTGACACTATCACAATATTTTCTTTCATATATAGGTAAGAAAAAGTAAAAATTAAATTCGTTTTCAACAAATAATTAATAAAATTGTTTTCTTTTTTTATTATTTAAAAAAATTCTAAATAAATAGACATATAGACCCAGGTCTATGACAAAAATTAATCTTAAGGTGCGCGTCTCGAGGTGCTAATTTTGGGAGATTCCAGCAGCCACAATTTTGAAGCTATCGACCTCAAATTTTTTTTTAATTAAAGTTATTTAAAATATCTACAACTTATAGAAGCCCTTTTTTTGATTTTCGAAAAAATAAATTTTTTTTTTAGATTAATCGCATTAAAGAAAAGATATTTTAAAAAAATCCGCTCTATATCTTATAGATAATAAAATTAGTAATCATTGTGTTAAAAAATAACTAATTTTCTACCCTTAATTAATTAGCTGGAAACTTTCAAATGAAATGGAATAAATCCCTTGTATCCCTATGGGAAAAACTAACGCCATCTCTTGCCGCCTAGACTTCTAACGGCTTTTCGAGACGCGCACCTTAAAAAGCTTCCTTTTAAGAATCTATAATATTTAAAATTATTATAATAATAAAAAAAAAAAAAAAAACAAGAAAGAGTAGTTATTTTGGTTGTCTATCTGAAATTCACAGGCGTTTCCTGTCTTATTAATTCCATATCAACTTCTAAATAAAATTTCTCAGAATCGCTTTAATACATTAAAGATGTTAAAAATCAAGTTACCGTAAGTAGTTATCTTACCTTTAACACTTCCTCCCATGATTATAATTTCTTCTAGGTTTCCGAAGAAAGTATCGTCCAAACGAATTGCAAGAGCGATGTTAGTGAGAGGACCAATTGCAAGAATAGTCACTTTGCCTAAAAATTTTTAAAATTTATCTTTAAAAATTTTCATAATCATAAAAGTCGTCCAAATTTATTATTCTGAAGGGTAATGTTTTTACCTGGATTTTCTTTCACCTTTTTAACCAGAGCTTCGGCTGCTGTTCCCGCCTTAATATATTCATCTTCATTTGGAGGATTTGGATAATCGAAATCACCAAATCCGTCATTTCCGAAAAAGTTATCAGCAATTGATTCGCCCATAATAGAAGCAGAAGCTCCCTTATAAACAGGTATCTGTAAATAAATAAATAGTATTATTATAGTGAAAACGTTCTCGGATTTCATACCCGTTGCCTTTGCTTTCTTAGACTCAAGAATAGAGTGATTGGAGGATTGATGGAAGAGGCAGCAAATGGGGTTTGACATTCCGAGATTAACCTGACCTGAGATTGAAAATTATTAAACCTGAATGGTCATAATTTGAAATTAAGTAAAGGAAGGTAAAATTATTGTATTTAAAAAAATAAAATGTAACTTACGTCCAATCGATTAGCGGTTTTGAGTGTTTTGCCTACATTGACCACAACGTTAGCAAGTTTTGTGTTTCCATTAACGCATGTGATCATATCTAATTTGTAGGGGTTCTGCTTTAAAGTTTCCATACCCAGAAGGGTAAGAATAGCTGTGGCATCATCAGCACCAGCATCAACATCCATTACCAAAATTTTAGCATCACTAAAAAAAAACTTCTTTTAGAAAATAGAAACAAAATATTTTGAGAAAGATTGAATGATTTAATGAAGCTTTTTAATGACGGAGAATAGAGGAAGCGAGAATTATAAACCTACTTATTAGGGGGTTATAATTATCCATAAATTAGAATAGGCAAGGTGCTAGCAAGGTGTTAATTCGAAGGACTGCGCTGGAACTCATTAATTGGATTGGTATTTCCCATTTTTATTGCTTTATTTAACAGGAGTCGGAGAAATAAAACAACGACGCAACAATGACGACGAAATATTTCCAAAATGTTAATTTTATTTCTTGAATATTTTAAAATCTAGTTTAGAAATAATTTTTATTTTGTACATTTCTATTCGGATTATAAAATAAGCTTAGAAGAATTTTATTTTATCTTAGTGCAAAAATTTATTTTGTACCTACGATTAATTAAAGTCGCAATAAAAATCATTTCGCTCATTTGCTGCAATAACATCATAATTCAAAAATCGTTCTTATTGAGTTATTGCCAGAGTAAGGATAACAAAAAAAGCTCTATTATCTATCTCTATTGTCACAAAGTGACATGTCTGAGTTTTTCATACTCGTAGCAAAATATCTAATTTTTGTGAATTGGAAATTTTTTTAAAACGTCTTTGCTGAAATTCAAAACCGTAACATTTCAGTTAAAAAATAAGCTTTGTGGAAGATGTACCAGTGATATTTTCAATAATAAAGAATTCATTTGTATAGCTACCATTTTTAATTCGAATTTCTGTGTTGAAATTTTATTTTATTTATTTTTTTATTTTTTTTTTCATCTCCTGAAAAAATAGAAATTTTGAGTTATGACACTCTTGCAGCAAATGAGCGATTTGTATTTTATAAAATAATTTATCAATTAATTTTATGAATTTCTTTGTTATTTGCGCTAGTAGGTTATCGAAGCGTAGCGGACGGTTTATCCCTATCAAAAATATTTAAATAAAAAAAAACTTTTCAAAATAATTATATTTTCCGAATTAATTCCGTATAATAAGCTATTGCGTAATTGTTGTGTATGTATATGAATACCGATGCTTGAAAGGAAAATGCCGCCCCCTTGAAAATGCTCTATGAGGAGGCGACTTCCTCGTCACCTCAGCCCACGCGTCGAACCTGCACATATACAAAAATGCCATTCATCCAAAGATAATATTTGCTTTTTAAAAGATGTATGAAAAAATACTATTCAACTAAATGTTCATTTTGGCTAGGATTTCTCTGGCCAGGTCATTGTCTTATTTAAGAAGCTCTAGTTTCTGATATCAAATTTAATCGTTAAAAAAAAAAAAATAGTAAAAACAATCGAAAGTAAACCAGCTTGTTATCATATCTTAAAAAATATAGATAGTTGGATAATTTTAAATTACAGAAATAAATTGTATTCTATTCTAATTTATTTTTAATAGCGATACATTTAAAGCCTAACGACTTTCGGCTGTGTCCGCACTACAATTTTTTTCGACAGCTTATCTTCATTAATCGAGATATCTCTAATTAGTAGTTTTATTTAATATCTCCCTGGCCTTATCTAATCTAGCTTATATGTTAAGGAAATCCTATTATGATCCATAATCAATACAACCATTACTCCCCCTGTCATTAAGGTATGACGCACACAGGTACAGACATTTCATTATAGACAGAATCTTCTCTAGTCTATTTATTCATGGTGCCCTACAACGCAACCCTTTATACAGAGGCTGCAATTTAAGATTTTTTCAAGAATGAATCGCCATATCCCTAAATACTTTTCCTTCTTTTTTTATAGATTCGAACTTTTTCCATTTCTTTCCTCAAATTAGTCCTCGTCCTGCTTGTATCAAAACTCTGATAACACCGATTGCAATGAGGAAAATAATTAGTCATTTATAATTTCTTAGGGGAAAAAAATTTATCAGGGTATTATTATTAGACTAAATGATATATTTATGATATCATATGATATAAAAAAAGGCATCATATCTTAAATTTATCATGTTTCCTGGGAAATTTTTTTTTAAGGAATAAGGAAATTATTAAATATTTTTATATCTTAATACACCTTGATAAAATTTATCATATATTTTTTATTCTTTAAATAGCTAAGATTTTTTAATTTAAATCTATTGATTATTTATGAATTTTTTTTTAAAATATTAATAGGTGCATAGGCGCCGGAACTGGGGGGGGGGCAAGGGTACATTGCCCCCCCTGGCATCCTCTAGGGGGGGGCCAGAGGGGGGCAAAATTTCTTCTTTTATTTCATTTATTTTTAAAAATGATACATTTTTACTTTTGAAAAATAAAATTTTTTAAATTAAAAAAAATAAAACGAGTATGAAATTCATTTTTTTCCAAATTTTTTCCAAAAATCTTTGATAAAATCACTAACAAATTTTTTTTAATTTTAATTTTATTAAAATTGTGATTTTATTTAAAATTTTTAAAGTTTTATAGTAGATTTGTTTTTGTTTTATACTGTTTGAACATATTAAATTATTTTAATTTTCTAAAAAAAATTTTTTGCCCCCCCCCCTGATTCAAATTCGTTCCAGCGCCCCTGAATAGGTGTATTAATCATTGATTTTTCACAGTGAATACGTTTTATTTAAAGAAAGTAAGGAAGCGGAGCTTTCAGACCAACTATCATTTGAATATTAGCAACGTTTAGATCCTATGTTATAACCTTCACAATTATTGTTGACTCAAAAAAAGTTAATAAATTGTTTCTCATGTGACATATCGTCGCCTGCATCACTTAGTGACTTATCTCAAAAAAATTAAAAATTGAGATACAACAGGTATGGCCATGACCTGGCATTCTTTACATTATCACAAAGTGACGAATCTGTATTTTCATGTTTTTTTTGTATTATTTATGTTTTTTGGTTTTGCGTATCTACACATGTAATATAACAACACGAACTATAAACAGCTCTCCTGAAAAATGATAGAAATTGAGATACGCCACTACGTGATTCAGGCGACGATAATACAGTAGTCAAGATGCATCACCTGGCCAATATCTATTTCAAAAGACTTATTATAAGTCAAAATAATTTTTTAACAACGATGAGATGTGGCTGTAGAATTTAAAATCGATGCCGGAGAAAAATTCTAGAGCAGCCAGGAGATTAAATTAAAAAAAAACCTTTTTTCTAAGCAAAAGATAATTTATTCGATTACGTGGAAACACGACGATAACCTATATCTTCTCTAACTATATATGGGAAAGTCGTCACTTGGTCTATTTATGCAATTTATGAAAACCTATGAAGAAATTAGATTATGCTAATAAATTAAATATAATAATCTTCAGTAGCGTATCCAGGGGGGGCGCCCCCCCCCTCCCCCGCCCCAGGCGCATTAAACTTTTGGCGCCCCTCTCACATCCGCTTTTTCCCAAAATCTACGGCTTTTTTTTTTGAAAATTTCGTAATAAATTCATTTTATACCACAAATCCGGAGAAAAATTACACAAAAAAGCCCGAAGGAGGTTCGAATACTAAAAAAAAAAAGGTCGAACGAAAAACGGCGTCTCAGTTGAGCTTCGCCCCCTCCGCCCTCAAAGGCTAGTTACGCCGCTGATAATCTTCATATACAGTATATAATTATTGTCAATTAGAGATCGAAACTTCGTTAATTAACAATTAAGTAAGTTTTTTTATTTAATCTCCTGGCTACTTACTATGTCTCCTGTATCCATTTTAAAAGTTTAAATTATTTTTTTCACCACATATAAGGGTTTTGAAAATTCAAAAGCAACAAAGGGCCAGAATTTTACATTAGATCGGTAGATGTATTTAAAAAAAAAACGTCTGTTTATAATGCATTTATAATTAAAAGCTATTCAATCTTCTTCGCCTCCCAAAAACAATTATATAATTTACGCCAAATATAGGCCTAATGTGAAAATAATGAAGAACCTTGATGTTATTATTACGATGCTTATATCTATGTTCTTTTCTCTGTGTACACGAAATAAATTTACATTTCTATTATCATAGAAATTGGACATGAAATGAAAATAATCAATTCTTTAGAATAAATTGATAAAATTGTTTTTAATATTTTTTATCTTGATAATAGGGCTACTCATAAGAAGAATCAATATCATTATCATAGATAATAATGATTTCATTAGGAATTATTCCTTTCTAGCCAGTCTGCTCACGCCTTTTGGTAGTTCCAAGGCTACTCAAGTAGAGGCAGTTCTCAGGTTAAATTAGGCCCTTTCTATGTGTTACTTGAAGTGAGATTATCTCCCAATAGATTTTCAGCAATATGAAATTATTTGCTGCAAGAACTCGAATCTGAGTTATGTAGAACTTCAAACCCATAATCCATAGTTTATCGACGTGACCGTTCTGCCACAAATAATAAATAACATCTGATTTAATTATCTAATAAGATTTATTGAACAAAAAAGATTAAAAAAAAATTAAATCTGATAAAAATTTATTACCAATTAATAATAATAAATGTCTGGGTGTCACTATTGTTGGTATTGAAATAATACCATTGTTTATAAAATTGTTATTAAATGAGAAAAAAAAGCCCTCGGGGCTTGGTGTAGGGGTTAGGGTGCTAACCTCGTATACCAAAAGTCGCGGGTTCGGACCCCAGGCAGTCCCATGATTTATTTTATTTAAGCCATTTGGATACCAAATGGCCTGGACCCCCCTCCCAATATGTATATTAATCAATAACCGTCTTAAAAATAAATAAATAAAAGTCTTATATGGCCTGAGTTGCCGAAAAGACTGTGTGAATGTGTGTGAGTGTGAGTGTGAATGAGAATAAAGTGTGAGTGCTAAAAAAAAAAATGAGAAAAAAATAATAAATATTTTTTCAATTATCTCGTAACATTTAAAAAAAAAATAATTAATTTTATATCTATTTTTAATAAATAACTTTTCTAGAATTTATTAACTAAAAAAAAAACAAAAACAAACAAATTAGGTCATATGAATATTGCAAAGCATTTTTTTACCATTATTTGGATCTATAAATGTAGAAGCCATCCCCGAAGATTATCCTTTTTCGATTGAGATAATAAAATAACTTCAAACAAAAGTCTCAGGTTATGACAAAAGGTATAAATAACCAGCTAAGGTAAGAAATTGAATTTGAAAAAAAATTCAACTTTATAAATGTGACCGCCTACATGAAAAGGCGCGTAATTTCAATTATATATCCAATAATACTAAAATAATATTGAAGATTATTTTTTTGTCCTTAAAACGTCACTTTAGGGATTATTTGTTAAGTTGAATAGATGTAGATATTTAAGATATTTAATTAGAAGAAATGGATGGGAGCCTTCTCGGGAACAGTAGCCAAGTGAAATAAAAAAGCTTTATATTTGATGCCGACGTTTCGAGTGCTGGTCGAACTCATCCTCAGGGCAAGCAAAATTGTCAGAGTTTAGTACAGGTTGTGCGGTACTGAATTTTAATTTTTTTTTTAAATCGACATATGTAACAATCGTACAAAAATAAAATTTTTTTTTAACCAAGTTCACTTGCTATTTAGATGGGCGGTGGAGTAGCCCTACCCTAAATAAAAAAAAAAGATGCGCGGTGTCATATGGTTGAAGAATGGTTTTTTTATTGCTGTAACATCTATTGCAAAAATATTGAGACTAAAACCCAGTATCATTAGGAGAATTTTTAATTATAGACCACATTTTGTATTAATTATCTATGAAAAATATAGGCCGAATACTGACAAACCCTGTAGGTAGGCAGCCCAAAATACCAGATATACCTTTTTCAAAGCAGACACTAGGCCGAACGACCCTTTTTAACAAAAGAATAGCCATAAAAATTACAGTATCTTTTTAATATAATTTTCAAGATATTTTGAAATAAAAATTATCTCAATGTTTTAATCAGAAAAAAAGTTAAGTGAGCGTGTGCCATTTGGGCTGCTAAACCGGGCTTTAGTCTCAACATTATTGCAATAGATGGGACATATGTCGATTTTAAAAAATTATATGAACATGTGTAAACATGAAATAAAAATTCAATACCGTTCTAAACTCTACAATTTCCTTTGTCCTGAGGATGAGTGCGACCAACACTCGAAACGTCAGCAACAAAATTTCACCTGGCTTCTGTTCCCGGGAAGGCTCTCGTCCATTTCTTCTAAAAATTATTCTTTATTTAGTAGGAGTGTTTCCCAATCAGGGTTCTGCGGAACCTTGTAGTTCCGTAAAACATTCTTAAGTGTTCCAAAGAAAAGGACACCCCGATTTCAACAAAAAACAGGCGCAAATTTCACTTTAATCTTTTTTATATATTGAATAATATTAATATTAAACTTAATATACTAAAGGAATTTATTCGCTCGGGGGTTCCCTAGAACTTGATCAGTCACTACGGTTCTATAAGAGCGAAAAGCCTCGAGTATAGTATATAACTTCTACATTATATAATAAGCAAAGTAGATATGCAAACTTACTTTTTAGGAGCGGATCGTGCATTACTAGATATAGCCAAGAACACAACAAAAATAAATGCAAATACCGCTCTCATTATTGGATTGTTAATTTGCACTGGTAAACTAATGTAATAATTCCTATACTACTTTGTCCTTTTATACTCATTTCCTCAATTCCCCCCTCTCCGTCTAAGCACCGACATTTTTTTTTTTTATCTCTTTGACAAAACATTTTTCAAAACGATAAATGCTAAGCTATTAATAAGAACTTTTGGGATTTTAAGAACAATTAGATAATATAATCACGATTTTATAAATAATTTTTTTATTATAAAAACTAGCTGCGCCGCCAACCTCTGGAGAGCCAGGTCTATTTTTATTTAAATACTGTATATCAAATTATCAGATATAAATTTTAACTAAAAAATAATAATAAATATTTCTTTTAATTCAAAGTCACTTGGGTGGCCTATCTCCAAGGATATGTTTTTTTATTCAACAGTACCTTTTTTAATTTTGTAAACTTATTTATTTAATTATAAATTATAGATCTCCATGTGCTTCCTTTCTAGATAAACCCCCATACTAAACTATTCTTATTTTTTCAATCAGAATTTTTATTAGTTGACAAAATCGAGATAAATTCTATATTTAAAAAGTTAAGAAAGTAGACAAATCAACGTAAAATTATATACCAATATGTATATACCATCGATTTTTCGTAACCTCTTTTTTGATGCAAATATTTTTGTCCAAAACATTTTTTGTACAGTAGATATTTTGATTTCTTAGTTGAGATGACCAAAGCTTTAGTTGATGTTTTAGAATCTGTTAAAAAATTTGGCAAAGTATAAATATGTGTAGGCCTATTTAGAGATTAAAAAAAAAAAAAAATTAGAACAAGTAAAAGAGTTTAATTAGAATTATAAATAAAATATATAATAATAGATAGATTCCCCACTTCCCCCACCTCCTATTCACATAAGGAGACAATTTGGATTTCTTATTAAATATCAATTTAGAAACGATATTACTGTTCTATGAAGTCAAAAGTAGAGTTTTTGATTGTGAAAAAATAAGATTTCCGATTGTGAAAATAATCGATTGTTCATAAATAATTGAGATTTTGCAAAACATCGATGCTTTCAAAAACATTGATTATTTATAAACAGTCGATTGTCTTGAATAATCAGATAGCATCGGATAATGGATTGTTTAAATTTTATTCAGATTATAATAAAAAAATGTCAATTCATTTAAATTAGATCAGCGTGCCGATGCGGGTCAGAAGGGGTGGATTGTTTGGGAAACCCTGCACTAGGCTAATGAAAGATCCTGACCACGGATTTCTTTGAAACGGTAACCCTTTTACTCTTGAAGAAAGGAATATTTTTAAATAAAAATAGCAATTGCTTATTTGAAATATCTTCAGTTTACGAGAAGAGTGGTCTCTTTTATCAGGTAAAAAATAAAACAAATTTTGGATTAATTTCAAAGATTTTTGGAGCTGGGATTTGATTTCTCTATTTCTTATTTTATCTTAATTAATTAAAAATTCTCCTATAAATGAGTAGAAAGGGAGGATCGGAAATGATATGTTATGCGTGGGAACTGAGGTGGTCCAGTATTAAAGAAAGATAAAAAGCAAAGACAGGAGACCTAATTAATTATTAAAAGGCCTCTGTCAGCAAATACCCTTTAGTGACATAAAACAAGAGCTGGCGCATTTCAATGACGAAAGTATAAAACAAATTATACAATTTAAAATATAACATCAACAAGGAAGACACTCCCTTCCTACACCAGCCACCTCTCCCCGGGGGCAAGATATAAACGCCCTAAGTCAGGTGGCCGGAAGACTTACATTCAGAACCTCGTGTACACCAAATTCTCGTCGGTCGAGGATCTGGTTTTTTAGGGTTTTGAACTTGGGGTCCTATTTGGACCTAGAACATTCAATCTATCATATCATATCATTCGGCCCAGTCCAATCGTCCTATAGACAATCTTATCATCTCTCCATCCTATCATCACTCCAACCTATAAACCGTCACATCACCTTTACTCTTGTTAAATATTTATTGTTATTAAAACCTAAAAACCAAACAACTCTTTCATTAAAGTTCCTACTTCGGATATCCCGGTACTTGCAAGTGTCCCCTCAACTCACATCAAAAGTGCCCTTACAATCAATTTGACCCATATGGGCACAAGAGATATCTTTGGGATATGTGGGCATGGGAGTACCCAGCGAGGGGCAGGGAGGGGCAGCTGCCCCCCCTAGAAGCAACAAAAAAAAATTAAATGTTTATAAAGTGATGAAACTAAACAAAATTGGTGGATGGCGACGGGGAATGATTCTTTTTGTTAGGACTCGAGGGTTTTTAGGCCTTCAATTCGAAGGCTTTACCCCTCTATATAAAAAATAGCTATGTCACAATCTGGACGACCATGATCTGCCCCCCCCCCTTGGACGACCATGATCTGACCATGCCCCTCCCCTAGATTTGATCCTGGGTACGCCCATGTATGTGGGGGGCAATTTTTTCAAAGCCTGTGTTATTTCTAATAGTCTACTAATTAAAATTCATTTTAAATTTAAATCCTGAATAATCGATCCATGTAAAACAATCTAACAAACAAAAAAATAAGACCTCTAACAAAATTGTGACAACCAGCCCCAGTCTCCCCTAAATCGATCAGGACAGAATTTTACTTTTTTACATTGAAAATAAGTAGGCCTATTACTTAGATTTTCAAGTGTTTCTTTAAAACAATACTTGGGCATTATGTTTTACAAATTAATATATTTTAATAATTTATCATGAGATTAGAAAACAAAAGCGCCTGCAATGTTATATAATTACCGAAGAATTTTAAAATAGTTTTTAGATAGATAATACTATAATTCATTTTTTTTATTTAAATGCGAAGCTCCAAAAAATAATTGCAATAGTACAAAGAAAATTTAAGAAATATAAAATCTTTGATACCATAAAGCTAATAAGGTGGGAGAAAAAAGAGCGGGTTTTTATTTATACTCTTTTACTTATTTAAGGATAACAATTCATTTATAAGATTTAGGCCCTATTCAAAATATTCATTTTAAAATAAACTTTTCAATATAGGCCTACGATGACGCCTGATAATTTTCCATATTTCTAAAATAAACTCATAGAGTAGCCTATCCCCGTATTTAAAGAAATTAGACCTAGGCCTACATATTAGAATATAAATCTTACCGTCTGTAATGTTCTTATATGGCATTGGTTGAAGATAGAATTGTAAAAAGCCATAAAGTCATCTTTCAGGATCATTTTAATTAATTAGAAAGGATTCTGCAAGTGAGATGTAACGCCATTGAGAAGAAAATCGAGAGAAAAAATTTTCTAACATCTTTCATTAATAATATAATATAATTATGAATAAAAATATAAATAAAGAAAAGACCTTAGTTACAGAAAAAATAAATAAAGAAAAATGCTCAAACTTTATGCCTGAAATGTTGGCAACGGAGTAGAGCCATAACCACATATTTTAATACATAGGCCTACATACATTTTTCCATTTCATTTATATATATATATATATGGAGAGATAAGTTAATAGTTAGAAAAGACGAGAAATCAAGAGTCGCGGGAGCGACTCGTCGCCGAGCAAGGAAAAAGCAAAGAAACTCTTAATACTACCATTTAGATGAACGAGTCGTCCCTAGACTATATTATCAAGAATTCTTTTATATCCTTAATAAAAGATAGCGACGTGAAAAAATTTTGTTGAGAAATTTTTCTCTTTCTGGGCTAATATCTCAAAGTTTTTTTTAAGATATCGGAGCCAAATTTTTTTTATATTAAACTAGAATAAATAAGGATTATTTTGGGCACAAATTCAAAAAAAAAATTCTTGTCCCAAAACGAATGGCAGAAACTCAAAGTTGAATTTTTCTCAATTTCAGGAGAGAGAGAAGGGCAAAATTTCAAATTTGTCCATGGCGAAAAGACAATTCCTGACCTTTTTGCACCTTGATGACGTCATGTATGAACAAATTTATTAATATTAGTAAATTTCATTTCTAATGGAATTAAATTTTTTGGAATAGATCCATTCGGAGAGAAATAGATTAATGTGAATAAGAATAAGTGAAATCTCAACCAAAAAATTTTTCTAGCTTTATATTTGAGTTTAACGTATTTTTATTTCTACTTGTAAGACCATACAATACTGGTACATATTTATTTACCAACAATTTTAATTTCTAACTAGAAATCTCTGATCCCTGAAATTTCAGAGGTCATTTTTTTCTGCACTAAGCCTGATTATTCATTTAACAAAGAAATGGTATCTATTGAATTTCACGAAATTAGAGTCGTTTGGCGCTGTAGTCTAACTCTCATGTGAATGGCGATATTTTTGACCGTGTTTCTCCTTCGGCGGTCGAGTGGCGAGATCCGCGATGTTGTTGGTTGGAAGAGAAGTCAGTGGGTGCGTAAGCAACCATGCTCGCGGATCTCGAGATAAATGATGAGACAGAAACCGATACGTCTGATTGGCGACGATTTAGTCGGACCCAATATTTGATTGGGAAACATTTGCGCGAGAAGGGAATTCCTGTAGCCTTGGCACAGGGACGTTGGGCTCTTGGAAAGTCGTCGTTGGGCGGACGTGGATTGTTTGCTACTCAAGATCTAAAAGCTAATCAATTGGTGTTCATCGATGTACCTCTCATCCTTGGCCCACGAGCCTCTCTCAATAGTGATCCAGTCTGCGTTGGGTGCCATGCCAAACTCGATATCGAAACGGTAAACAAATTCACCCTATACTCTGAATAAAATTTACTAAAACTTTTTCTTTAATCTTTTTTTAGTCCTTTTGCCAGACCTTAGTCTTTTAAATATTTAAAATACGTATATTATTTATTCAAGATTTAAACTTTCGACCGTTGGTTGTCGTTGAAACATTTTGTAAATTAAATATACAAATTAAACACTAGGTTATTTATTTCAAAGGTTTTATTAATTAAAAAATTAACACTTGATACGTATTTCGACAGTATTAGAATGTAATCACTTCTGATGATGACAAGGAATTGTAGAAATATGTATCAATTGTTAATTTTTTAATTAATAAAACCTTTGAAACAAATAACCTAGAGTATAATTTGTATATTTAATTTTAATTATGCCTAAATAAAATGGTATTAAATAAATTTACATCGGACTGCTCTAGACTTAGAATTATCGAAATTAATGCCTTTAACCAAGGAGTGGGGGCTTGAAAATATTACTTAATTCCATATAGCCTACACTATATGGAGGGTTCAGAATACAAGTGAACCAAGCCCACTTTATTTACTTTTGAGCTACAGAGGTTTAAAGTTAAAGCTTCATAACAAAATTACCTGTTAACATTTTTGAAAAGTCAAGCCAAGCAAATATTTTCAGGACTAGGACTTGGTTTATTATTACACAGAAATTGTACATAATTAGTGCATGTTATAGCGTTGCTAACTCTAAAATGACAAAAAGTGGACTTGGTTTCACCCCCCCCCCCCCCAACCTTTTCCTTGTATTCTGAACCCTCCATATGTAGAATTATATTTTCTTAGTTTGAATGTTATTTTGTTTTTTCTTCCCTTTTACATTATCAAAGTGGGCGAAGGGGAGTGATTCCCTATAGGGAAGGGACCAACGTGCGATGAGTAACAATTCCACCAAATCATAGTTGAATTTAAAATAATTACAAATTGCAAAATCAAAGTTTATTTTATTAAAAGGAGCATCAAAAATAAAACTATAAAAAAAATGGAAGTCTTTTTTAGTCTTTTCGGCATGTGAGGCCATTTAGACTTAAAACTATTCTTAATATTTTAATCACAAGTGAGCCCTCGGGGCTTGGAGTAGGGGTTAGCGTGCTAACCTCGTATACCAAACGTCGCGGGTTCGGACCCCAGGCGTCTGATGATTTTATTTAAGCCATTTGGATACCAAATGGCTTAAATAAGAATGCCTGGACCCCAATAAATATATTTATATATAATAATAACGGTTATCGTCAAAAGTCTTATATGGGCTAAGTTGCCGAGAAGACTGTATGAATGTGTGTGTGAATGTGAGCGTGAATGGGAAAAGTGTGAATGTTTTTTTATAAAAAAAAAAATCACAAGTGATATAAAAAAAAGTATTAAATTAATTGTATACTTTTACTGTATTAGATAATTATATGATACTATTGTAGATATTCGTTTAGGCCGACAGCCTTGTATTTCGAAACCACCCATCCGAGCTTTAACAGCTGCTTGGACTTAACAAGAGCTCTGTAGCTTTTTTCTAATAAAGAAAATAAATTAATTAACCCCCTCATATTGACAAGGAACCACTTGAAATATCTTTTAATATGAATAGGCGTACTGCTTGTCCAGTTTCAATATCTTGTCAATTAATTTTTTAAAAGCCCGGTGGCTCAGAGATAAGACATTAGCTTCTCGAGCCTGGGGTCCCGGGTTTGCTTCTCGACTCTAGCGAGAAAAATCCCCACCTCACTCTTTATTCCAATTGAAATGACTACTAATAATTTAGAATAAATAGGGAATGGCTTTACATGGCGAAAAACTTCTTAAAACAAATAAATTTTTTTTTATCATTCACACTCACACTCACACACACATTCACACAGTCTTTTCGGCAACTTAGGCCATTTATGACTTTGACGATAACCGTTGTAATATATATTATCTATTGTGGGGTGAGGCATTTCTATTTAAGCCATCTGGTATCCAAATGGCTTAAATAAAATCATCGGACTGCCTGGGTCCGAACCCGCGACGTTTGGTATAGGAGGTAGGCACGCTACCTACTACGCCACACCCGGGGGCCTTTTTTTTAAATGAGTAAAAAAATTAAAAAGATAAAGTGCTTTGCCTACAAATTTTTTTAAAGATTTTTTTATAAACTGACTCACACCTTGGGAATATCTAATGTTAAAGAAATAATTATATAATGCAAATTTCTTCCCAATAATTGACTAATGACCTGATAAACTGGTAAAAACTGGAAAGAAACAAAATGCGATTTTATCAAATGGGTTGTAATTAATCAATTTTCAAAATAGCCTATTGGTTGAATAAAATGATGAAATGCTTCTTATTGTTCTTTACTAAATTAACTAAAACCATCCATCTTCGGTGAATAACCCTTTGCGTTCGCCTTTATTAATACTTTTCAAGAGGCCAGTAAAAATATTAAACAGATCTGTACAGACAGACAAACCATTGTCCTTAAAGGCCAAAGATAGGCCTATAACATTATTTTTCCAAATAAGAGCCTTTCTGAAAAAGTGTAGTTTTATTTAACTTTGAATAAATGCGAGAATTTGTTTTTTTTTTTTAATCCTAAATTTTGGAAGTCATTCAATAAATTCATTAGTTACAGATTTTATCATATCAAATATTTATTTTAAAAAAATCTGATTAATATTTTGAGAAAATGATTCAACTTACTTACTTAGATTTTACGCTAAATGTTATTTTTGCGGCCAGTGGAGTAAATAAATAACATCTCCAGTTTATTGATTATAGATATACTTTCAAAGGTATAAAAAACTGAAGCAAAAAAAGAATATCCATCCCACAGAGCAAAATTTAGCATAGAGGAATTGATACGTTATTTGAAGTCAAAATGAAATATTAACTTGCTTCTACGGGATTATTTCAATTGATTGAAATAAATTTTCATTAGTACAAGACGCAAGAATTCTATCACTGCGGCAGGGGCTAAAATTACCTCTTAAAAACACAATCAATGCAACAGCCGAATAAAAATTCATGAGATCGATGAGAGACTGATTTTCCGTAAAGGACTCATAGGCCTATATCGCCTGCTGAGAATCATATTGGCGAAAGTGGGAAAATTCAATTTTTGAGTTAATCCTTCATTGCATTATCTTATAGTTAATTTTCGTCAAATTTTCAAAAAAATCGCCAAATTTTTAAATTATTAAGATCGTATGCGTATAGTGACGAAAAAAAGGTTGATATAAAACACTTATAACAGTATAAAACTTTCTGTTGCCGAAGCGTAAGAGAAAGTTGTGTGCTGTGCGACCAGTCACACCAGATTTTTCATATTTATTGAGATTTTTTAGATCATTTTTATAGATACACTGTAGCTTGGCATAGCAAAGGATTTTTTCTTGGAGAGGGATTTAATTTTGAGAATTTTTGACTTTTTAGAAGAAAGGAATTCGCTACTTGGCCCCTCTATCTCTTGGAAACTATTGTTTTTTTAGGCTGTGGCTTGTCCTCGGAAATGCGGGTTGCCTGTATGCAAGGAGTCTTGTTCCAATATGGAACTTCATCAAAACGAGTGTGAAGTTTTGCAGAATTGGCAAAAGAATTCCGGGCTTGCATCCTCCGAGGCTTGTTGGAGTGCTGCACTTCTTCGGACCGTCACCCCATTGAGGGCACTTCAATTAAAAGATTATCAAAAAGAACTCTTACATCTACTTCACTGGCATGATGAACAGAAACATGGATTCGAGGTATGCAAATTATAATTTATTTTTGTCATTAAATAATATTGATCTATTACCTTCAAGCGTAGATAGATTATTATTTGAAAGATGTAGCAGTCGCCACAGCAATCAACTGCAGTCAAGATGACCAAGACAAACTTATTTCGGGCTTTTATTTATTTATAAATAAATTAACCAACCAATTTATAAATCATTATGATTGCTCCCGAGGCCTTGATCTTATTCAATAAAGTTAAATGAAAAATTCTATCAAAGAGGGGGAAACATAAGGGGATGCTGCTAACTGAACCGAACTATGGGTGGGGGGGGGGTTTGCCTCCGGCACATTTTGTATTTGTGAATATCTTTTTTATCTTGTCTTTATTAATTATGATATATTGGGGTCCAGCCATATTTATTAATACCATTTAGTATCTAAAATAGTAAATTAATTAGACTCCCTGAGGTCCGAACCCGATGCCTTTGGCTTTAAGAATATCAATATTGACATTTGTCAACAATTACTCGGCCAAGGGGGGGGGGGAATAGCCCAGATGACTGAGAAATTAACAATTAGTTTTATATTATATCCTTTTAATTAATTTAATTAATTATTTTACTACCCGTCGGCGATTAGGATTAAGTTTGCTAGTTGACTAGAAGTGAAGCAACCAGCCCATAGGTTCCGGGCTTCGCAGTCCTAAAGGAAAGCAAAATCTTTTCTATTTGTAACACTTTATTTGAAGAAATTTATTTTCTGGTTCAAGGTTTTAAATGAGTTGCGGACATACAAAAGAAATAATTTATATGTCGTCTAGGAATGTTTATTAAATTAAAGAGCATTAAATAGAGAAAGTGAAAGTAAGCTTGCTTCATTTAATGTCTCATTTAAATATTATTAAGTGCTTTAAAAAAAAAAAAAATTCCTTTTAACTTTGTAAACAAATCAATGATATTGTGTAGGCCTAATTATCGTAACACATATACATATCTACAGATTTTAAATTTTATTATTATTATATCTTGATTGTATTTTTAGAATAGAGAATTAAAAATACAAACGATCTCGTTTTGATCTCCATTATTTTGGGCCGAGTGATGATTAAATGTGGGTGTGTGATTTCTATTTTGTGCGTTTGTTTGCGTTGGTTGGTTGGAAAAACCTTCGCGAAGATAAATGTTCACATTATAATGACTCATAAAAAAGAAAAGAGAAAATAAATATGGAACTAGTTCGTACTATTATTTTAAATTAACTTATCGTTTGCTGTTATTAATAATGTCTTATAACTATGAGCATGAGATATGTGACATTGTAATATTTTAAGCAATTTAAACAAGAAATGGCTTTTTAACATTTTTCAAATTAAGAATAGATACTAAATGAATTTTCTATTAATAGATATTTTAATTTTTATAATTAATTTTAATTTAAGTTGTTTATTAAACTTTTGGACAATGACTACCCCCAGGATTTTATATTAAGTGAGTAGGATGGAAATATTCCAATAAAAGGGTTTATTTAAATACATTCAATAGCTTTTTTACTCTTTTTGTATTGAACTATATTAATTAATTAAATTGTCTCTCAAACATATCAATTTTTACTTTCTCTTACCCTATATATGAAATATATAGAGAGAGAAAGTATTGTTTATTGAGAGTTCAATTTAATTTACCATACACTTTATTTTTAACATTTACAGTGGCAACAAGCAGTGCCGGATTAAAGAAGGTGGAGGGCAGTCAAAATCTCCCCCCCCCATCCTGCCCCGAAATATTTAAAATGTCCTCAAGGGATTTGTGGAAAAATCGAAATTTATATACATTTCAAAAATTCTTTCATAAAGCATTTCCTATTATATTCGTAAGCTTTATGTATTTTGTGAGTTCCCGAGAGGATAGTAGCCATTCTTAATGAATTCGCATTAATTAATTATACTATCCACGGGCCACCCCCCCCCCCCTTCCTACTACCTACAAAAAAAGTTTAAATTTTAAATATTAGCTTCAGAGAAAAAAAAATATTAGATGAAGACGATAAGGAGAAAAAAAAACCAGCTTCCGTTTTCTCTCTCACTACTTCAATTTATTTGCAAATATTTCGGCTCCTATACAGGGGCCATTCTCCGTGCGTATATGAATTTTTATGAGAGAGATTGTCAATTTAGTAAAAATATATTCGAGAAAAATTGAGCGCATGAACTGCGTGCCTGGAATTTCTATAAGAGAGATTGTCAATCTCTCTCATAAAAATTCATATATGCACTGAGGATGGCCCCTGTATAGGAGCCGAAATATTTGCAAATAAATTGAAGTAGTGAGAGAGAAAACGCAAGCTGGTTTTTTTTTTCTTTATCGTCCTCATCTACGATTCCCAGCTACAAGCAACTACTGAAAAAAAAATATTTTTTCATGATCTACACAATAGCTCTGTTATTTCCATCGTGACGTGGCATTTTCTCCCTCAATTGCAGGTTATTTGGAAAGCTGGATGGGCTATCAGAAAGAGCAGAATCTCCTCTAAAGTTTGCGCCCATAATCATCGCGCTAGGTCATTCCGTTGCGGAGATATTAAAGAAACAGTTTTTTTTTTTTTTTTTTACAAGGTCCCGTAATAAATACTCTCAGAAGGAAAGAAAGTTTCAATGAAAATATTTTTAAATATTCTTTTTTCTTGAAACATTTCGCGTTGAAGCAATCTTCGAAATTTTTTTTTTATTAGAAATTTAGAAGTTTTTTTTCTTTATCGTCCTCATCTACGATTCCCAGCTACAAGCAACTACTGAAAAAAAAATATTTTTTCATGATCTACACAATAGCTCTGTTATTTCCATCGTGACGTGGCATTTTCTCCCTCAATTGCAGGTTATTTGGAAAGCTGGATGGGCTATCAGAAAGAGCAGAATCTCCTCTAAAGTTTGCGCCCATAATCATCGCGCTAGGTCATTCCGTTGCGGAGATATTAAAGAAACAGTTTTTTTTTTTTTTTTTACAAGGTCCCGATACAATAAATACTCTCAGAAGGAAAGAAAGTTTCAATGAAAATATTTTTAAATATTCTTTTTTCTTGAAACATTTCGCGTTGAAGCAATCTTCGAAATTTTTTTTTTTTTTTCATTAGAAATTTAAAGGGCCCGGGCTGTTGGGATTCATCCCCCGCCTCCCTCTGTCTGAGGACTCTCCCATAAAGCTTACGATAATATCAGTTTACCTCTGTATCCAAGAGGGAAGTTGAAAAAGATTTATTTGTTGTAAGAAGATTATGGATCTCCGAAAATCTATGCGGAATGGGGGTGAAAAATACGACTTTTAATTCTAATTAATGATTCCAAAAAATTAAGGTGTTCAAATACTTTTTGTCTCCACTGAAAATATATATATTTAAACGGAAACCAAAAGATAAGTAAAAGATTAATTAGAGTTTATTATAAGTCAAGGCCAAGGGAAGTGTATTTTTTGATAAGTTTATGTAACAAAATCATTAAGATGAAATTATTAAATTCACCAGGTAGAGTTAATTCGGAAACTTTTTCCAAATGGAGGACCTTCGGATGAAGAACTCGCCCTTATGCGTCGAGCTTGCGGTGTCCTTGACGCAAATGCATTTGAAACAGTCGGATGGGATGTTGCTCAGGGGGTGGCGCCCAGTCTTTTAGGTAACTAACAGTCTTCTATTTACTTATTTCCAAATTCAAATTCATGTATAAGTTTAGTAGAATGCTGTAAATTTTTACTATCAACAGATGGTTCTAGGTGAAACATTATGTATATAGGAAAATTTTAACACTTGAAGCCGCCCGGTTACTCTAACTAGCTCCCTAGAATAACCTAGTTGTCATTAGAGATTAAAAAATCTAATTTTTGATTTTTTAGTTTAAGAGGATTGTTTCCTCTTTCCGGAATGCTGAACCATGAATGTACTGCAAACACCAGACATGTTTTCTCTCTAGACGGACAATATATGGCTATCCAAACTGTCCGAGCTATTTCAAAAGGCGAAGAGCTAACGAACAGCTATTCACCATTGTTATGGTCAACTCCAGCTAGAAGACATTTATTAATTGAAACTAAACATTTTTTCTGCAAATGTCCACGATGTTCCGATCCGACTGTAAGAACAAAAAACTAATTTTTTTTTTAAATAAATAAAAAACTTGAATTTTTTTAGGAATATGGCACACAATTAGCCGCTCTCTATTGCGCTTCAGATGATTGTTCAGGTGTATTATTGCCGTCCGATCCTCTAACGCCTAGTGTGAAATGGCAATGCAATCTCTGCAAACTTCAGGTGAAATATTTAAGAAGAAAATAATGACTATTTCCTTAATGATATTTAAAGAACGAATTAATTTATTTTAATAGATGCCTGCGCGTCAAGCCGCACTTATTCAAGCCTCATTAAGTCGATTAATGGTCGGACTCAGGAGGCCAAAAGACCTCGTCGAGGCAATGAGAAAAGTTCATCTTTTAGTGTCAGAAACAAATCATATGGCGGTAGAGCTACAATGCACAGTCATATGGCTGTTTGGGCATGATAGCGAAGCGCGTTGGCAAGGTAACAATGTAAATATAGAGTAGAGTTTAGAGACATTAAATATTAATCAAGAAATATTTATTAACTACTTAAATTTAAAAAGACTATAATTTTTATCTAATTACGTTAATTACACATAAAAAGTTTCACATAGTTTCTTTGTTTTTGTGAATTTTTTCTAGCACATTGAAACATTTTTATTGCAGTGTCCTAGAATGAAAATATTTTGTTTTTAGTTAGTTTTCGTGATCTATTAATTTTGAATGTATTTAACAAATTTTCCCGGACTAGATTCCCGGGCGCCAGAGAGAATATGCCCGCAGGAGTAGTAAAAAAGTCCCCGATATTTATTGAGAATCACGAATTATTTTGTGATGAGAGTTGAATGCTGTATCACATCAGGATAAGTGAAAAGGTGAAGAAATTCTGCAGCTAGTTGTATTTCATTATTTTATTCCCACCACGTTGACGTTTCGATCTCGGTTGGGATCATCCTCAGAATTAATGTTTACATAACAAGAGACGAAATGAAGATTAGTATCGGGAAAAAAAACATTATCAATCATTATAAATTTTTTCATCTTAGAGTACGAGGTAAGAGAGTAAGAATTGGTAATTTTGCAATTTTCTTAAAAAATCTTGTATTTGATTGTAAGAGCCTTGTAAAATATATTCTAAGATATTATTGTACTCTAAGATGAAAAAATTTATAATGATTGATAATGTTTTTTTCCCGATACTGATCTTCATTTCGTCTCTTGTTATGTACACATCAATTCTGAGGATGATCCCAACCGGGATCGAAACGTCAACGTGGTGGAAATAAAATAATGAAATACACCTAGCTGCAGAACCTTTTCACTTATCCTGATTGAACTACCAGCTATAGTATCACATGTTAAAGTCTGACGTTAACGAACAGGTTGGCAGTTTTTGAAAATATAAATATTATTTCCAATATATGACACTCCAATATAAAAAGTAAACTTTCAATTTTATTAAAAAAGGGTGAAGAAAAAGTCTATGAATTTTTATTAAATTAATTTAGGCCACTAGTTCTCATGTTCTAGTGGTCCAGGCTCATCTCTTTGCTCTCTCCTCGAGCTCATTTACATTCAATTACCTTTGACTTTTCTAAAATTAGCTTTTTCGCATACCAAATCACTCTTCTGTCACATTGGGAATGCCACGCATGGGGAGTATATTTATAGGGTTTCCTCTGCGTATCAGTAAACTTTAAACTTCTTTAAACATGTTTCATTTTTTTTTCTGACTTAAGAGTACGTTAAGAGTGAAATTGATGATTCTTACACGTCGACACTAAAGCCAAGTTTTGCCAAATGACATTAGTCATCATGAAATTATACGGTTGGATCTCCGTGCAGATTTTCAATAGATTTGCCAGATTTTAATTTCTTACGAGTGGGAGTCAGGAAAAGCAAAAAAAAACTCATTAGTCTATTCTATTATCAATAAAGAAATCTTAATCTCTAATTTACTAATGATGAAATAAATATTCTATCAAATGAATAAAATCAAGAATTTTTTATCTTAAAAGAAATTGAGATTGAATGATTGATGGTTGGTTGACAAAGAAATATAATTTTTAATATCTTCGCTGAGTATTTCTGGCCCCCTTTGAAGTCAAACAATAAGGAACTTGGAAGTCCATTTGCTCTAGGTGTAAACATGAGTCGAGAATAGCGATCCAAACGTGTCGCCTGGTGATGGACGGCTTGGCTGAGATTGTCGAGTTATTTGGAGTCTAGAACGACGAGGATGCCTCCTCAATGACCCTGTGACCTTGCCGAAATTGGGCCACTAGTTACTTAAAAAAGGTTACCTAATTAACAAAAAAAGAAAATCGTATGAAAGAAATATCTCCCCTCGATTGTAGTGAATAAAATTAAGATAGATTGCGTAATAAATTAACAATTTAAAAAATATGGTGTGACTGGTCGCACAGCACACAACTTTCTCTTACCTTCGGTAATCGAAAGTTGTGTCCCGTGCTTATCACACCATATTTTTTGTGTCGACATATATTTAGTTTTCGCCGATATATTAGAATTCAAGATGTCTTCTTCTTCTTCTGTCCTCGCCTTATTCCCGAGATGCGGGGTCAGCGGACCTCACTTTTTCCCTTCAACCCTATCACGCGTTTTTGCGATCGGAAGAAATAGGACAGGCCGGCCCGTCGCACGGTCTGACGCCTGTTGAAAAAAGAAAGGAAGAGACAGACATACAAAGAACTGAAGGACTGCCTGTCCCAACTCGGGCAGCTCGTGGTCGCCATCCACGTACCCACAAGATGGGGGTCCCTGAGCGAATATATTAGAATTCAAGATGTAAAATTTATAAACAGGGGAAAATATTTATATTTTGTTACCATGGCAACCATTTCTCATCTTTCCTATAAAGTACAAGATTAAAGTGGTCTTCAGAAGATTTCAACGGCAAAATGAGAATATACATTTTAAAGAGCATCTAAAAAATAGTTAATTTATGAATTAAAAAAAAAAATATCTTTGGAGCGAATTTTGAGGAAATCGAAAAAACCGAAAAATTAGTACTCTTTGGCTAATTTTGTTCAAAAGCTTCGTGATACGTCCCAGAAGGGTGCCTAACTTAAATATAATTTCAACCTCCTAGCTCTTTCCGTTCTTGAGATATTTTGTTCAGAGACACACACACACAGATACAGAAAGACCAGTGAAGAAAGTGGTTTTCGTAACAGGACTGTTTTTGTTTAATTTTTTCTTCATACATCTTTTCTTCCAAAGATACGAGATTACCGCGTATAAGCCAAAGTTGGCTTATAAATAAAACGAGTTGTAATAAAAGAATAATACCCATATTCATATTCATTGCTTAAGGAATAAGGAATCCTTTTATGCCTATATAAATGTATAGATATAAGGTTTCATTCTTCCTCAAGGAACGACTATGAATACGAGTATAAGGCTATTAGGTTACACAAAACGCCACCTTTCAATAAGATTTTGTTTATATAATTTATTTCCTCACACGTGGGATTGATTAAGACATCTGCTTTGAGTTTTTCCCTGACACCAACCAACAAACCTCAGAGAGTATTTTTGACGTTCACGTCATTTTTCCATTTCTCTTTGAGGTGATTATTTTGAAAAAAAAAGAAAGTAAATATTGATACTTTCTGAGTGAATTAAGTGTATTAAGTTAGAGTAAACGGATGTCTATTTTGGTGGTATTTGCATATTTTCTTTCTTTTACCTCTATAGGCTATTAAATAATATTATTGATACCATATAATACTATTTTGTCAGTGGCGTTTGCTAGAAGGAATATTCATAAGAGTAACAATCGGAAACTTGCAATTGGATGTTGTTGAGCAACGTCAAGCAGTGCTGGGCTCACCGAAAGCGAGCCCTGTGGCTAGTAATATTAAATACGCTAATAAAAAAAAATCTGTATCAATGAGTTAAATTCTTGTTCACACATCCGACGAAGTTCTCCGTCCGTCGTTTGCATCTCACAATTGAAATTATAAGGAACTCGATGTGGAAGGCAGCCAGCAGAAATAAAAAAAACTTTTATATAAAAAACCGTCGACGTTTCGGGAGCGCATCGCTACCATCTTCAGAACGAAATAATTGTAGCAAAAGATATGGAGAATTTTATAGTCTATACACAGCAACGATTATTAACGAATGTATTTAACAAAATAACAATTGTATGATTTATTAATTAGTTTGTTACACATCTTAACAGCCTAATTAATACTTCATATAATTGTTTGTTTGTTAAATACTATGCGCAACATACGTTTTGTTAATAATCGTTGCTGTGAATTCATTATAAAATTCTCCATCTCTTTTGCGACAATTATTTCGTTCTGAAGATGGGAGCGACGCACTTCCGAAACGTCGACGAAATAATATGTTTTTTTTTTTATTTCTGCTGCCTTCCTCATCGAGTTCCTGATTCAATTATCACCACAGCCATTTCTATTCTTCATTGAACGATTTTTATTATTAGCAATAGGCCTATCAATTTTTTTTTCTTTTTAATATAGGACAGATTTTTTTTTTACTACGAGCTAAAAGGATAGGTACAAAAATATCTTGGCTAGACGAACACAAAAGAATTTCTAGAGACAATCGGCTGTAATTTACGCCAAAAGCATTAATCAAGTTGATTCGATAAGATGTGTATCTTCGTCGTTGGTGTCTCTTTTGTTAGAATGTTTAAAAGAGTGACATTTAGGCACGCTTCCCATCTTCCTACTTTTTTTTTATTTATTTATAACAAAAGAAATTCTTAATAAATGGGACGTTTTTACTTTTAAAATAGATGTGAGTACCGAAATAATTTTTTAAATTTTTAATTTTGTAAAAAAAAAAGATATTAACTTTTTTATGGATCATTGCAAAGAATGGCGATGGGCGAGAAGATGCCGTCCATATACTGTATAGCAGTTCGAGGCAAGAGCGGATACAAGGGGGGACGGGGGGGTAAAGGGGATAATTACCCCCCCCCCCGAGATTTGAAAAAAATACTTTTTTTTTCAAAAAAAAATTTATTTTTAATGTAAAAATTTGATTTGTAATTATATTCTCGCAAACAAGTACAGATGCGCCTTTAAATTACCGAAATTAAAAAGATAGGCTTCACAACACACCAGATTATCCTCCCTCCCTCCGAGAAACACCTCTGGATCCACCCTTGGTTCGAGGTTTTACTGTATTTTGAAATATTTAGATAAATAATATATTTAAATTACGCAACAATCGCTAGCGATAATATCTCCCCAGAGTAAACGGCCCCTTAGATTAACGTTTTTTATGAAGATCTAATTCTCAAATTGTGGTGCAATCTGGCCTTTTAGAATATTTTATGAAAAAAAAAATCTGGTGTGACTGGCGCACAGCACACAACTTTCTCTTACCTTCGGTAATCGGAAGTTGTGTTCTGTGCTTGTCACACCAGATTTTTTGTGTCGACATATATTTAGTTCCCGACAGTATGGAACATGAATTCAGATGTAAAATTTATAAGTATGGGAAAATATTTATATTTTGTTACCATGGCAACCATTTCTCCTATCTTCCCTATGAAATACAAGAGTAAAGTGGTCTTCAGAAGATTTCAATCGCAAAATGAGAATATACATTTGAAAGAGCATCTAAAAAATAATTGATTTTTGAATTTAAAAAAAAATCGTTGGAGCAAATTTTGAGAAAATCGAAAAAAACTGAAAAAGTACATCAGTAAAGTACTAGTACTCTTTGGCCGATTTCGATTAAAAGCTTATTTTCCCGGTCCCGGGAGGTGTTTAACTTAAATATAAAATTTCAACCTCGTAGCTCAATTCCTTCATCCTTAAAATTGAACACACACACCACCCACCCACCCACCCACCACACCCACACACACACAGACAGACCATGTCGCGAAAACCACTTTTTTGGATTCAGGGGACCTCAAAACGTGAAGATCCATCAAAATCTCGACATCGAATTTTTGACATGAATCCAATACTTTCTCTTACCTATGTATATATTACATATATACATAGGTAAGAGAAAGTAAAAATCGGTGCGGAGATATTTATTTCTCCTCTTTGGCATAAAGTCGACAGACACACTTATCTAAATTTTAATCGAACTGCCATGGATTCAAACCCACATCTTTTGAGGGAAGATTAAAAATTTTTTTCTAATTTTACTCATTCCTTTTAATTATTAAATTCTTTCTTCTCAGTTAAAGAACTAACAATTTTGTGTTAAAATGAAATAAAAAGTATTAGAGAGTCTCTTGCCAACAAATAACTCTCTCTTCACCTTGAGATTTTTTGAAAATATTTAACTTAACGAATATTATATGGACCTGTTATCAATGGTGTGTCAGACCAAAAATTGAAATTGAGTTCAGACTATTGTTTCAAATGCTTTAATTAATAGTATTTTTTATGAAATATGTCCTAAAAAATTTATATTTAATGTTGCTTGCACAATTGACAACAAAATTATATATAATCCAATGAAAACAAAAACTTTAATGTTAATTTCTCAAAACTCGATGTTTGTCTTTGACACACCATTATACAGGCCATAATTGTATCTGGTAAAAAGATGCAGAATCAAAAGTAAACATCTTAGGGCCGAGTTTTTTTGGAGGTCAGGCGTAGGTTGAGCAGAAAACAAGCGGAATCCCACCCAGGATTAGCATCATACAAAATATACTTGCTTGGCTGATGTTTCCTTTATTTTCTCAGCTTGAATATTGTTGTGTATGGTATAAAATAATGAAGCAACAGTTGCACTCACTTTCATTATTTTGTTTTAGATCTAACGGATGATCAATTGTTATTAAAGGAACAAATATGTCATAAACTTCTTTTCCTTGTCTCCAAACTTAAAGCTGGAGCTTGTAGAATGCGAGGTAAATTTTAATATTTTTAAATTAATTGAGTGGTGAAATTTAGAGAAATTTTCTTTTTTTTTTTTTAGGTCTTTTCTTAAATGAATTAGCATTAACTATTGAAGAACGAGCTCGGCGTCTTATAGAACAGAATATTGATAATAGTAAGGTAAAGTATCCATTGTCGAAAAATTCATTAGTTACCAAGTTAACATTTTTTATATCTGTCCATTTTATTTTTATTTAAATTCATTGGTAGTTAATTTAAATTAGACTAATGGAGAAAAATTTCAATTGAATTGGCTTCCAATAATTTGAAATAAATAAGGATGGGGTATGGTCTTAGAAGTCTACCGAAAAACAAATTAGAAGTATTAGGAATCATGCATGGTTCTGTTTAAATTTTTACCCCCCCCCTCCTCTTCTTCCTTGTTCCTGTTGAAAAGGCCAAGAGATAGAATTTATTTATCACACCTCCCACAATGATGATTAATAAACGATTTAATTTAAATTTCTTATTTTCCTAAAAGAATTTCCATGAATTCTGATATTTTCCTTATATGATATGATAAGCCTACTTCTCTTTTGTAATTGGTTTTTATAAATTCAAAAATATTTCCTTCTTTATTTGACTTGTTCCCTTGAATTGGGATGCAACTTTTGATGTCACAAGACGGCATAAGAAAGTCTTAGCTTGGATAACTCGTTGTCGTTATTCCCATACTCACCAGGTGTGAGCTCGTGAATGAGGCAATATTCAAAATAAATAGAAAATGGAATAGCCCTAATGTTTAATTTTAAATAAGAGAAGTTTAATTTATATCCAACATTTCAAGATGTAAATTAATTTATAGCAGAATATTTTAATTTAAGCATATAATTCAGTTCAGGATGATTTTGAATTTATTTTGATTTAACTCAAAGCAACCTCTTTTTTTTAAAATGATTTATGACTTTTTCTCTGTCATCTCCTCGATGTTCTGACTTTATCTTTGGCCTGGTCGTGATGACATTTTAATAGTTTCATTCACTGTGATTTTCTTGTTTTTTCAGCTGACTAAAGAAGCTCAAGCATACCGAAAGGAAGCCATCTCTATTTTGCATTTTCCCTTTAACAAATATATCAAAGTGTAAAATTATTCCATTCGCTAGTGACAAGGGCGGATACAAGGGGGGGGGTAAAGGGGGTAATTATCCCCCTGAGATTTGAAAAAATACTTTTTTTCGAAAAAAAAATGTATTTTTAATGTAAAATTTTAAAAAATTAAAAAAAAAAATCTTAAAAATTTGATTTGTATTTATATTCTGGCAAACAAGTACAAAATGCGCCTTTAAATTACCGAAATTAAAGAAAAATAGTGTGCTGTGCGACCAGTCACTCCAAATTACCCCCCCCCCGAGAAACACCTCTGGATCCGCCACTGGTTAGTGAAGATATTTCAGAAATGAAACTTGTATTTCCTATAAAATTTTTTTTCCATTTTACCTTTTTTTTTTTTTTTTTTTTTTTGAATTTTTTTTCCTCCCGTGAAAATTATTTGACCTTTTTTTTTTTTGGCATGCGAGTCTCATCCCATTTTTTCAGACTCTGGCTCGGCCGGCCGGTTGCTCGGCCACTTTTTTGGCCGAAACCGAAACTACGGGCCGAAACCATGATTTTTGGCCGGGAACTGGCCGAAAAACCGTAACCGAAACCGAATATTCGGTCGGTTCCTAGTATATTTATATTCCAGCTAATAATGAACACAGAGGGTTGCCAAATAAAAAACTCTTGATTCAATACTTTTATTTTTAAACCAAAATAAAAATAAAATGAAAGGTGATTTTTCAATTTTATTTAAGTTTAAAAAATGTATACTTTAATTAATGAAATAACAACAACAGAAGCAAATGATATCAAATGGAGAGAGAGAGAGAGAGAGAGTGGAAAAAAGAGAGGATAATTTATTTATTTATTTTTTCGTTTTTATTCGGGAAGCTTAATTAAAGGCTGAGAGAGAGAGAGTGAGAGATGGACCATTCGTCACTCTCTCTCTCTCTCTGTCTCACGTTGATGGCGAATGGGCGGCGGAAGGCAGCATCATTGCCAAGCAATTACTTCCGATTTGCTTCCGGGGCAATCAACGCCTCTCCAAAAGGATCCTTTCATCATGGATTGGTAAGAGTAGTGTACGTAGATTGGGATCTCACTCTCAAACATGTTCAAAAACATACAGAGAGAGAGAGAGAGAGATCCATCTCTTGGGACCCTCGCCTTTATATCACCTGTCGAGTTATCCGACAGACAGACTATTTTATAATTATGATGAGATAAGGATTCAAGATAGTGGCGCAGTTAATTAAGTACGTGGAAAAGGTTAAGACAGTCGAAAATGTGCCTGTGTATATTGATAATTTGCTAATGTCTTGTGTTTTAGATCAAATTTTGCAATTTCGAAATCATATTTTGGACTCTTCTAAAGCTCGTTATGGTTAATTCAGCAGGGAGCTCGAGTTAGGAGACTCCATCTTCAGAGGGCAGAGCCCTTAATTAGTTAATTATTAATATATTTCAGGTCTTTATGGGAGAGACTCAAAAAATTCCTAAATATCCAAAGTTTGGATCCCATTGGAAAGTATTGAATTCTCTCTCGCCTTTATAAAAAATTAAATCCAAGGGTTTGTAAATTAGCCAGTCGTTATCGTTTAAGATAAAAAGACAATTTGCGAGATGAGTTTGTGTTTTGACTGGACAAAATTGGTGTCTTCTGGACCGGAACCAGAATCTCCACTGTGGCGGGCGGAGTACTCATTCCTATTATTTTGGGCCGGCGAACTAGGATAAAGGAAGCAGAAGCTTGGAGGCCCTGGTTCGAGAACAGGGGTGCAATCAAAACATCTCAGTTGAGTAGACGGAAAATATTATTACTGAAATACCTTTTTGAAGATGCAAGATGACGAAATATTCATCCGTATGGGATAAAAAGAGCTAAAAACACCCTAAGAAGGGTATGTACCAAAAAATTAATCATTTACTACCTGCGTGAAGACGAGTAAACGTTCTCAGAATTTCTTTCTGTTGAACAGTTTGATTTTAGTGTGAGATTAATCAAATAATAGTTCACTACTAACGATTTTATTCAATTTTTACCTGAACTGTCAACTATTATCGTTAGACTCGGAGCAAACCAGCTCGCTTAATCGCTGAACGATTCTCGTAAGAATCGCACCGAGGAAAATATACCTTGAGGAAAGGCGAAGTCCAGCGAATGTATAAGTGTTTTTATGATTAAAATGTCTGAAGGAGCGGCGGCGGCTGATAATAATTAAAAACCATTTATTCCCTAGCGATATTGAGGCTCGCTTAGAGTTGATAGGATCAGAGTCCAGTCTGCAAAATAACGTCTATTTTTGTATCGAAATAATCAGTGTGAAAAATCAATGGAGAAGAAAAAGCACGTTCCAGCCAAAATATCGACACCGAATAAACATATCTGAACCGGGCACTTGCTTTTCCTTTTATTCCTGTAATCTCTAAAAGATCCTCTTTGAATTTGATTAAATTATTTCAAGCAGAGGGACCTAATTGATAGACTTAATTGAAGATTATTTCGATAATTTTGAATGCAATGGATGATCGTCTTTGTTTACTATTTTAGATCAGATATTCTATAAAAAAATAATCCGTTTCTTGAACGTTATATCTTTGGGATTTATTGAATCAACGACTGTCAGATGTATGTTTCGTAAATAAATCAAATAAGCAAGCAGCAAATGCTCTGGCTTTTTTCTTGGCCAATCTCCATGAATATTGATTGATTTATCTCTATTTAATGATTGTTTTGAGCATAGAAATAAGGAAGAAGAAGAAAATAAAAAATGTTCGCTTATTAGAATCAAGAGTCGTGGGAGCGACTCGTCGCCGAGCAAGTGAAAAGCAAAAGAAAGCAAAGAAACTCTTAATACTACCATTTAGTTGATATTCCAATAGATGCCAATGGCCCATTGCATTTAGATGGACGAGTCGTCCCTAGACTATATTATCAAGAATGATTTTAAATCCTTAATAAAAGATAGGGACGTGAAAAAATTTTTTTGAGAAACTTTTCTCTTTTCTGGGCGAATATCTCAAAAAGGTTTTAAGATATCGGAGCCAAATTTTTTTTATATTAAACTAGAATAAATAAGGATTATTTTGAGCACGAATTCAAAAAAAATTCCAGTGCCAAACAGAATGGCAGAGGCTCAAAGTTGAGATTTTGCCGATTTCGGAAGGTCAAAAAGTTAGTCTCTTATTTTTCCTTTTTTTTTTTTTTCTTTTTTTTTGCTTTTTTTTTCATTCTTCTTTCTTCAATTTTCAAATTTTTAGACAAAGCTACAGGTTTCCCTGCTGGACCGATTAGGATGAAATTTAAAATACAAATAGATACTATCAAAAACCCGATACCTTTGATATAAAATTTCATTTTGGATCAAAAGTGACTTTTTGAGAGGTATTCAAAATTTCAAATTTGTCCTATCTTTAACATGGCGAAAAGACAATTCTAACTATTTTGCTCCCTGATGACGTCATCTAGGAACATATATATTATTATTAGTAATTTTCATCCCTAATGGAACAAAAAATTTTTTAGGATAGATCCATTCAGATAGAAATAGATTAACGTGATAAGAAGGAGTGCTACCAACATAACAAAAAATAAAAAAACCTAAAATTTTATAAAATTTGGTGAAATCCTATGTTTATCGCTTCGAATGGATACCAAACGAAGTATTTACATTCTACCAACATAACAAAAATAAAAAACCTAAAATTTTATAAAATTTGGTGAAATCCTATGTTTATCGTTTCGAATGAATACCAAACGAAGTATTTACAATCTACCAACATAACAAAAATAAAAAACCTAAAATTTTATAAAATTTGGTGAAATCCTATGTTTATCGTTTCGAATGGATACCAAACGATGTATTTACATTCTACCAACATAACAAAAATAAAAAACCTAAAATTTTATAAAATTTGGTGAAATCCTATGTTTATCGTTTCGAATGGATACCAAACGAAGTATTTACATTCTACCAACATAACAAAAATAAAAAACCTAAAATTTTATAAAATTTGGTGAAATCCTATGTTTATCGTTTCGAATGGATACCAAACGATGTATTTACATTCTACCAACATAACAAAATAAAAAACCTAAAATTTTATAAAATTTGGTGAAATCCTATGTTTATCGTTTCGAATGAATACCAAACGAAGTATTTACAATCTACCAACATAACAAAAATAAAAAACCTAAAATTTTATAAAATTTGGTAAAATCCTATGTTTATCGTTTCGAATGGATACCAAACGATGTATTTAATTTTTACTGTTTGGAATGCATATTAAAAGATCTATTCATGGGATAACTTAATATTTAATAAACAAAAATTAATAAATAATATTTTCATGTAATATTTCACAAAAAGAAGTGAAATTCAGCCAAAAAACATCGGAGATGCAAGGGGCCTCGCATTATTTTTGCCTAGCGTCGAGGTGAAATCAAAAATGCGCCTCGCTTTTCTGATTTATATAAAAGCGAGGATATATGAAACAAATAAAATTCTGTAGGGGTTTTATTTAAGTGAAAATATTTCCTCGCTTTTATATAAATCAGAAAAAGCGAGGCGCATTTTTTTGATTTCACCTCGACGCTAGGCAAAAATAATGCGAGGCGCCCCTTTTTGCATCTCCGATGTTTTTGGCTGAGATTATCCATCTTGAATTATAACAATCACTAAATAAAATCTGGTGGACTGGCAGCACAGCACACAACTTTCTCTTACCTTCGGTAATCGAAAGTTGTGTTCTGTGCTTGTCACACCAGATTTTTTGTGTCGACATATATTTAGTTCCCGACAGTACGGTACAATTCGAATTGCAAGATGTACAATTTAGAGGTATCCACAAAATATTTATATTTTGTTACCATGGCAACCATTTCTCCTATCTTTCCTATGAAGTACAAGAGTAAAGTGGTCTTCAGAAGATTTCAATCACAAAATGAGAATATACATTTTATTGAAGATCTAAAAAAATAATTGATTTTTGAATTTTAAAAAAATCGTTGGAGCAAATTTAGAGAAAATCGAAAAAAACTGAAAAAGTGCATCAGTAAAGTACTAGTACTTTTTGGCCGATTTTATTCAAAAGCTTAGTGTCACGGTCCCAGGGGGGTGCCTAACTTAAATATAAAATTTCAACCTCCTAGCTCTTTTCCGTTCTTGAGATATTTTGTTCACAGACAGACACACACACCCACCACACAGACAGACCATGTCGCGAAAAACCACTTTTTTGGATTCAGGGGACCTCAAAACGTGAAGATCCATCAAAATCTCGACATCGAATTTTTGACATGAATCCAATACTTTCTCTATATATATATTAACATATATGTATATATAGAGGTGCGGGATTTGAGGACAGCAGCTTAGAAGGTAGCCTCTATTTAATAAATAGAGGTAAGAGAAAGTAAAATTACTTTGTTTATCGATTAAAAAGGTAGTACACTAATAAATACAACCAAAAGAATACCGTGTATTACTTGAAAACAATATTGATACAAAATTTTATGATATCTTCGTACACATGAATGTAAAATTCAAAAGATGCAAATAACCTAACTTTTAAAGAAATTGAATTAAATATTATAATTAGGATATTTTGAACAAATATAATTTTCAATATTTATAAATACAAAAGAACAGGGCCGGATCTGTGGGAGGGGGGCAGGTGCACGGTGCCCCGGGCGGCAGATATCAGGGGGGCGGCAAATTTTGCGTCTCTAAAAAAAAGGTAAAATATTTTTTCAGACGGAAAATTTGGTTCCGCGAAAAAAAAAAAAATTTTCGCGGAGAAATTTTAAGGAGGGGCGGCAAATTAAATTTTGCCCCCCTAAAAAAATCTCCTAGTTCCGGCCCTGCAAAAGAAATTCAAATTACCTTTATGAAGTCCAGAAAAAATGACTTTCTTGACAACTATTGAGAATTTCTAAATATATTTCTATATATATTCTACATCTCTTGAATTGTATTGTATGCTAATTGGCATCTGATCTATTTGACTTTAATTGTTGCGTATTACTTATTTCTTTTATAACCTAATTTAGAATTTGTATATTTCATGAACATTTTTCTCTTCAAATAAGGCCAAAAGATTGAAAAAATCTCTTTTTTAAAGCATTTATTTTTTGCCAAAATTAAAACAAAAAAGAAAATCTCTAAGCTTACAGGGCAGCTCACAAATCAGTAAAAAAAAAATGTCGTCTACCTGTCTGCATCCGTCTCAAATTCTCCAATCAAATAGACATGTTAAAATAGAGAGTACTGTTTATTTAAAATGCATATAATCAAATAAATATCTACACTAAATTAAGGTGCTCAAAAAGAGGAAAAAAAAATCTAATAAAAATGCACATGCTTTTCTAATTGTTTTGTGGTTTAACATGTGTCATTTTAAGAATCCAAAAAGGAAATACAATTACCTATTTAAGTCTTTATTCGTATTTACATCAACTCTCAATTGGAACGTATAGCCCCGAGATTAGGTCCTACCGTTTATTTTACCCTAATAAACCATTAAAAGATGAGGCTGTATTTTTTAAAAGATGGAAAATTAAATTAAAAATTTAAACTTTCGGCTCTCGTTGATTCATTATAAATTAACACTTAAATATAGGTTTAAAATTCATAAATATACCGTATATAGAATACAGTACATTTAAATTGAAATAAATAAACGAGTTTATTATTTGCTGGTGGGCCAAGTGCCCCATCGTCCCCGGGAATAGAACCCAGGGACCTTTTCGGTGCAACGGTGTGCACAATATTTTGAATATTAATATTTTATTCAAAAACCTAGATCTCTAAAATGTACTAATTCTTCTTCTGTTTTTTTTTATCAAGGTCGGCGTTTCGGCCGTTAATCTCAACCTTCTTCAGCATCTATTTCTTCATTTTCCATTTTTTTTTTCTTTTTTATTATTAATTAATATGAGCAGTTTATTTTGAAAGTGGGGCAAATGCATTTTGGGAAAAAAAATCAAAATAATTAATTATAAATAAAATTTAATACGATCTGCTTTTGAGATGCTGGTCCGATGCGTTTCACGTTTTCAATCTGATTTTCGGAAGTGGCTCAGATGGGAAATGGATTTTCAATTAATTATATCAACATTTATTATCAGAGGTTTTATTTTTAGGTTTGGCCCATTGTTTCGGCTCGTTTAAGCCTTCTTCAGAACCTTAAAACATATTATTTACAAAGATGTTTTACACTTAATTAATTAAATAATATTCACACTACTTTTATTTTTTATTTAAATAAAAAATTCTCATTTTTATTGATCTTTGTAAATATTATGTTTTAAGGTTCTGAAGAAGGCTTAAACGAGCCGAAACGATGTCAAATCTTTGCCAACATCGTAAACCTAAAAATAAAAACGTTGATAATAAATTTTGATATAATTAATTGAAAAATCCACTCACCTACCATCCTGAGGGACGTTCGAGAAAAAAGGAGCAGCGTCAGATTGAAAACTTAATACGATCTTTTCAGATATAGGTTTACCAGGTAGGCCTATGGTAAACCTCTGTGGTATTAAAACCGAAAAATGGACAAGATTTCGTACGTTTTCATTTGACCATTCTAAATAGGAGCTACATATCAATAGATAAATAATAAGAAAAAGAATATAGGCCTAAGTGATTTTATTATTTCGTTTTATTCATGTCCACTATGCTGACATTTCGGCCTTGGTCTTTAGGGCTTGTGGGCTGTCAGTTCAATCATATGTTGTGAAGCCAAAACGAGAGAGAGAGAGATCCAAAATTTGATATTTGGAATCCAAAGTTATATTTTTAAAATACATTCGAAGGCAAAATTTGATATATAAGTTCAGAACAAGACACCCCTGTAAAGATTCCCACAGAAAAAGCGCAAATTTTGCAATTGGAATCGTTGCACGTGTTTCTATTCCTCTGGGAATGGGGGACTACTGTCTGAAAAGAAGGCTTAAAAGGCCACCCCCCACCCCGGGAGGGATCATTTTCTCTCTCGACCTCCTAAGTAACAGACCTGGTGTATTGAACGGTCATAATGAACGTATATTTCAAACTGCGACATTTATGTTTCCCAGAAAATCCTATCGAGAAAGCACACACACAACACATATGTCAAACGAACATATCGCCTGCTGAGTGACGAAAGTCCGAAAATTCAATTTTTTGAGTTAAGTCTAGCAAACGTTAAAACGACTTCTCTTTGAGTGCCAAAGTGTTTGCTATTGATTCTGGCCTAATTCATTTGTTGCCCGGCCATTTAAATATTAAAACTATCAAGAGCCTTTTCTCGAATTGTTCAATTTCGACTTTCGCCACTCAGCATTCTCAGAAGGCGATATAATAGGAATAAATTATTAAATACACGTTTTAATGATTGAAATAAAATTAGAAAAAATACTAATAATATGTTA